>JBBPBX010008847.1:42089-61466 GCA_038048925.1 Garcialebias charrua
TATATATATTAGATAAAGCATTTTAGCAAGGATCTTAGTTTGCGTTTCCGTTTTTAAAAGAACCATGCAAATCTCTTGTCTACAATGTGCCTTCTGCTACAGTTGAAGCAGGAAAACTTGTGTTGCAGTTAAAAATGAACACAAACTATGTGTTCCATCCACTGTGATCAATACATCAAATCATTTATCAATCATTTTAACAAGCTTTATTTGTTTATTTGCTCTTAAACAAATGCAGTAAATTGTGTCCGTTAATGTTGTGACAGAAAAGCTGCAGGGCTTCGTAGAAACTCGTTTCTGTTTTTGCTCCTTGTGTGTTAATGGTCATATTGTTAGTAAAACTTCTCACTTTATTCCAGCCTGTAGGCCTCTGAGCTGCAGGAATCCTCCTCAAGCTGCGATGCAAAGTAAGGCACCAAGTAATGGATTTGTGCGGAATTTGTATAAAAAGTGAAGACATTTTTTAAATTTTATTCTGCCTGCAGAGTTACTGTGGGGTGTGGGGGGCAATTTCAAGGAAGCAGTATTCTCAAAAACAAACAAATAAAAAAACAAGCTTAACATGCAAACAGCTGACATTTACTGTTAAGAAAACACCACAAAATGAGAGGATATCATAAAACAAAGCACATCTTATCTGAGGTTTTAAAATGTATTGGCTAAACTTTCCGTTTCAAAATCATCCATTTAGCTGATAAAACCTTAAAATGAGCTCATAACCCAAATAAATGTGACTGCCCTCATACGACGCACACAGAAAAAAAAGAAGAAAAACAGAGATTGCATTTTATGCAATAATACACCGTGAGTGCTGACTTCACTGAAGAAGCCGAATTTGAGTTGTTAAAGCAAAAAGTAGCAAAACGCCAGCTAAAAACCAATTGGAGACAATGGTATAACAGGCTAAAAGGCAAAAATAGCTAACTACAGTATAGCTAAAAATGTAAAAGTACCAAAAGGCTAGCTAAAGTAACAACTTGCTAAAATGCAAAAAATTCAGAATGCTAGCTAAATTCTGATTAAAATAGAATTTAATATAGCAATCAAAAAGCAATATCAAATGAAAATATTCTGACAAAATAGCATAAAAAAAGAAAATGCACTGAAAAAGATTTAAGAGAACAAAGTTTCTGATGAAAATGAAGAGAATTTTTAAATATTTCCACGGGAAAATATTGGAAAATAACTTTAAAACATTGAAAAGTTTAAAAAAAACTAAGTCACAGCACCCGTTTCCTGAATGAGCTGGGCATTTTGATTAATTTCAAGCTAAAATATAAAAAGTGCGTACCGTAGTTAAGAGCACAAAATATTATGGAAAAGTAAAATAGATCAACAAATAAAAAACAGAAAAAAGCAATATTGTGATTGCTGAATCAGCATTATAAGTATGTTGATAATGAATATATGGAAAAAGAAAGATTAAAAGATGCTTGTATGAACAAAGACAAAATAAAACAATGTACATTATTTATTCCGTAGTTAAAGTGTTTTTCATTGTTCCCATGATTTTATTTTGAGTTCCCTTTAAAAACTTTTAAATCTGCTGGTAGTGAATCTATTATAAACCTGCCAGAGACAATCAGGTGTCTATACACTACTTTAATACTCCTCAAACGCACACAGGAGCGAGACAAGGTCAACATTACTCATCTGAGACAGAAGACAAAATAATAATCTTCAAATTCTCTTCAAAAACACTTATTTAGTCTACATTTTACCAAGAGCTGCATTATCTCTGCTGTTATTTTCAGATGCATTTACGTTCAAAGTGTGGAGATAACAAGCCAACGTATGCAGGTGTTAAATATGAGAAAGAGCACATCAACACTGAATTAGTTTTCAAGGTTGATATGTATCATATTTTGATGAATTACCATGATCTTATTTTGACTTGCACCAAATCTGAGTTCAAACCAAACTTGTTTCTGTCGTCTTTGCACTCTGATTGGTCAGAAATCTGATTGTATTTAATTGTTTTATTATTTATTCTTTAAAATCTGGATTAGTCTGAAAGTTTCTACTTTCAGATCAGAAATCTTAAAGCAATTATGACCAACTCTCTTTAAACCAAGCTAACATTAGGCTTATGTTTTAAAAAAATATATACATTTTGCTTTAGATTTCCACAACTAGAGACCTACAGAAATGTGTCCTTCACATGTTAAAGAAAAAAAAAAGTGATTCTTAAAAGCTCAGTCCGACTGAGCTGACCCCAAATAGGTCATGGCAACATTTTAACAAAAGATCTGTTGGTGCTCAGAATATGTTTTGGGGAACTTTTTTCGACTATGCCAAATGTTAGCTCAATATCTGTAAATTAACTGGTACACTGAAATAACACTTCATGCACTTTTTTTTTAAAATTGTCTAGTGGATCTTGAGATTTTGGTAACAGACACACACTCACACAGGCAAAAACATAACTATTGACATTGATATTGACATTACACTTTTATTATTTCATTTTATGCTTATGTTTACTAAATGTTTTAATGGTTATTGTTGCACCGGGGGTCTGAGAGAAATGAAATTTCAATCCTGTGTATGTCATGTACATATCGCAGTTTTGACAATAAAGTTGACTTTGACGATTTTTTTTCTTCCCCAACTCACATTTATAATAAGGAGAAGGCCTATAAAACATGAAAGTTAAACAAAAACCAAAAACATTTGCATCAGAGATATAGAATTGTGTGGCTCAAGGTGGCTGCATGTTGGAGCAGCTCTGTTACTTTCTGGGATATTTTTTTAAAACTTTAATTCCTCTTTTTTCTGGATGTAAATCACCTTTTTTGGATGATTATTTCCTCTGATATCAGATGCTGTGCAGCTGGAAGGGTTTTTACTGAAATCTTTGCTTTTAATGAGTTGAAAAGGAGGCGCCATGGATGAATCCCCGTCAACTTGGCAGTTTGAGTACCTGACTCGTGACAACGGGAGGACTGGGATCGTCCCCAGGCATATTCAGCTGTCTGTCCGTGGCGACGAGGAACTCTGCAGACTGCTAGGAGGAGTAACCATCACTCGGGGAGGAATTCTGCCTGGCATTTGGGCAGTCCTGCTGCCCAGGAGGACCGAGATGCACACTGGGTCTGACAGCAAGCTGGATCCAGGTGGACGGATCGGTATCTGTGGCCAGATTCATCAGATTTGCTGCAGGAGATCCTTTCTGCACACTGCTATTAGCATCTACTCTTGAATGAAACCAGGATGATAAGCTACAACAACACTTAATTTCCCTTTGGGATTAATAAAGTATTTTGAATGTGAATTTTGGATATTTGCTATGATGCATAACCATGACAACAAGGTGGTTTTTAAGGAGCAGCTGATTAACATCTCAAAATGTGGATTTACGTGTCATCCTTCCAACCTTCAATCAGCACGTTTTCACAGCAACACGAGGAAATAAGATGCTAGACCAAGTCTTCACGAATGTGAAGGGGGCGTACACGGCGAAGCCACGCCCACCGCTCGGGGCTTCCGACCATCGCTCCCTGTTATTGGTCCCTAGACAGCTACCCCCACTCAGACGTTCCAAGCCGGAACAAAGAGAGATCACATTGTGGCGCCAAGATAGTTCCCCCATGCTAAGAGACTGCTTTGAAAACACAAACTGGTCTGTCTTCAAAGAGGCAGCTACGAATGGAAGTTCAGTTGACCTGGAACTTTATGCTTCCTCAGTCCTGGGTTACATCAGTACATGTGCTGAAAATGTATCCATAAGAAAGTATGTTAAATTTTACCCCAATCAAAAACCCTGGCTAAATAAGGATGTCCGCACCCTGCTGGCAGCCAGGGACACTGCATTCAAGTCTAGAGATACTGAGGAGTTGAGAAAGTGCAGGAGAGAACTGGATGATGGCATAAAGAAGGCCAAAGCCGCGTATGCACAGAGGATCGAGGGTCAGTTCATCTCACATGATCCACGGAGCATGTGGCAGGGCATCAAATGCTTAACAGACTACAAGGGCAAAAGCAAACAATGCCCCAGGGACCCATCCCTGCCTGATGCCCTCAATAAGTTTTATGCACGTTTTGAAGATCCAAACAGACCAGCTAGCACCAGACTCACCTCATCACCAGACGAGGAGCACCTCAAAGTGACCGCAGCAGAAGTGAGAGGTAGTCTCAGAAGGATCAACCCTCATAAAGCTACGGGTCCAGACAACATCCCAGGGAAAGTTCTGAAGGAATGTGCGGACCAGCTCTGTGAGGTGCTGGCTGACGTCTTCACCACCTCACTTTCACTGGAGTCAGTTCCCACCTGCCTGAAGACTGCCACCATCATCCCAGTCCCAAAAAGCTCCACAGTGACTGGTCTGAATGACTATAGACCGGTGGCCCTCACCCCGATAGTCGCTAAATGTTTTGAGAAACTGGTCATGTCCCACATCAAGACAACCGTCAACATCAGCGAGGACCCTCATCAATATGCATACCGCGAGAACCGATCAACAGAGGACGCCATCTCCTCTGTGGTCCACACTGCTCTCACCCACCTGGATCAGAAGGACTCATACGTGCGTCTGCTCTTTGTGGACTTCACATCTGCCTTCAACACCATGATCCCCCAAACTCTGATAGACAAACTATCCACACTTGGACTAAGCCCCTCCATCTGTAACTGGGTACTAGACTTCTTAACAAACAGACCACAGTCCGTGAAGATCCACAACTTCTCCTCCTCCACCATCACCCTCAGCACTGGCTCTCCTCAAGGATGTGTGCTGAGCCCTCTTCTGTTCACTCTGCTCACATATGATTGTACAGCCACACATCCAGGCTGTCATATTGTTAAGTTTGCAGATGATACAGCTGTGGTGGGATGCATCACAGATAATGATGAATCCAGCTACAGACAGGAGGTGGAACATCTGGAGAGCTGGTGCAAAGAGAACAACCTTCACATGAATGTGAAGAAGACGAAGGAGATGATTGTGGACTTCAGAAGGAACAAACACACCCACACCCCACTGTATATAGGTGGATCTGCGGTGGAGGTGGTCTCCAGCTACAAGTACCTGGGTGTACACTTGAATGATAACCTCAGCTGGAGCAATAACACCACCAGCCTGATCAAGAAAGGACATCAAAGACTCTACTTCCTCAGACGGCTGAGACGAGCTGGTCTGAGAAGCTCAGTCCTCACCTCGTTCTACAGGTGTGCAGTGGAGAGCGTCCTGTGCTCCAGCATCAACGTGTGGCATGGAGGCTGCACAGTTGCAGAGAGGAAAGCTCTACAGAGAGTGGTGAAGGCTGCACAGAAGTCTGTGGGAGTCAGTCTCCCCACCATCACAGACATTTACACCTCCAGATGCAGAAAAAGAGCCACCTGCATCATGAAAGACCTCACTCACCCAGCACACTCACTCTTTGCACCACTCCCCTCGGGACGGAGGTTGAGGAGCATCAAATGTAGAACCACTAGACTGAGGAACAGCTTCTACCCTGAGGCTGTCAGACTCATGAATAAATAAATAATAAGAATAAACACTGCAAAATGTCACATCATGTTGATACTGATCTGTTTCTTGTTGCTGCGTTCATCTGTGACCATCTGCTCATAATGACTCATGTTCGTGCTGCTGTTTATAATGATGTTTTTCTACTACATTAGGGCTTAGTGTATTACTAGCTGATGTCTCTCTTAGTTAATCCTAGATGTTATTATTGTTTTTCTCTTGCATTTGTTGTTGGATGTAACTGGGACCCTGTGTACATAATCTCGTTTTCAACACATGTACTACATGCGGTGCAAATGACAATAAATTCTCTCTGACTCTCTGACTCTGAAAAGCTCAAATAATGTCTCAGCTATAGCCCCAAATCACAAATGACTTAAAAAGGAGATGCCGTGGATGCATTTCCGTCTACCTGACAGAGGTGCTTGAGTACCTGACTGCCGAGATCCTGGAGCTGGTGGGAAACGCGAGTCGTGACTACAAGAAGATCAAGATAATCCCCTGACATCTGCTGCCTGTCCACAATTATGAGAAGCTCAACAAGTTGCTGGGAGGAGTGGTCATTGTGCAGGGAGGAGTTCTGCCCAACATTCAGGTGGTCCTGCTGCCCAAGAAGACAGAGAAACCCACTAAGTTCAAATAGATGGATTGAACAGTTTCTTCAGATCTGCTGTAAGACAGACAAGAGATCCTTTCTGCCCACAGCCATCAGCATAACAACTCTTTAATGAAACCAGGATGATGAGCTACAACATTTTAATTCCCTTTGGGATTAATAAAGTATTTTTGAACTGAATTGAATCAGATTGATAACAAAATATATGTTCATCTGTTTGCACTTCTGTGCCAACTTATTGCACATTTGCACATGTGACAATGTGGTTTCTGTATTTACAGGTCCCATTTCCAAACTCTGCCTAAGTTTTATCCTTTCACTGCTATAATTCTCACACTTCCCACAAGCTTTTAAGTTATCTTCTTACAATGAACCGTTATAACTCCCGGAACATTTGCGATGCCCACCTGTACAGCTGCAGCATCCACTTATACAAATGTTACTCACATCCCCTACAGAAGGAGAAAGGCCAGCAGTTTGGAGGTGTTTTTTCCTGCACTGTCTTTCAACCTTTCATCCCCACAACGCTGCAGATAAAACCATACATTTGTTTGTCTCAGTAGGAGCATAGCATGAACAAAAACTAGTAATGAGGCAGAAGTGATGCTTTTTGTTTCTAGTTCAGATGTTTCCTGTTAAAAGTTCAGAAGGTAGCCCTGTCCTAAAACAAACTACATTAAGCTGCTCTGATCTGTCATTCAAGATCTTCCTTGATAAGAAGGTAGCACCCTTCTCCATTAATAGAACCTGCATGTTTACAAAAACATCTCATGAGCCATGGGACAGATTTTAATGTCATCTAGAAACTCATTGGGTGTACATCTGATCCAAGATGGACGAAGAGCTGTGAAGCTGTGATGATGATAAACAAGAAATATACCTAGAATTCCATTCTTCATTTAGTGGTGTAGTTTATATTAGCAAAAGGAAGCTGAAACAACTTTTTGTCCAATAAAACATGCTTAATTGCCCTTCAAATTAAATCAAATCAAATTAATTTATACAAAACATTTAAAAACAACTGGTGTTGGCCAAAATACTGCACATACTACAAACAGTGAGAAGACGATACAAAAAGCAGGAGACCATAGCAACATAGAAGAATAAAAACAATTAAAATGAGATAAATACTTGTAAATAAAACATTAAAAAACAATTAAAAAAAGGCAGTGAATAAATAGGTAAGTACAGTAAATAAAAAGCCAACTTCCATACTGTATTAAAAGCCAGTGAGTACAAGTGTGCTTTAAGATGAGACTTAAAAACACCAAATGTTGAAGCCTGTCTGATACGAAGAGGCAGCTGGTTCCACAATTAAGTTGCTACAAGATGCTGGTGAAGATTCTCAGTCATCCAGGACATAGTAAATTAAAAAAAGACAGATGGTTTGAGAGGGGGGTGACGGAAGCAATTTATGTAAAACAAGAGAAACCATCTTTAATCAGAGGAGGATGTCTCAGATTTCAACTTTCAAAAACTTATACAGTAATACAGCTTTAGGACTGATACTCAGTCACTTTCACACATATCAGGGATGACATCCATGTGACCACCAGAGTGGCCCACCTGTGAATTAGATTAACCTTAACGAACCCCTACTGTGAGGTGTGATAGGTCAATCTGCATGTATCTTACCTCAGCTTTATAACTCGAACCCCACACTCCCTGTTCTTTGAACTGAGAAAGCTTTTCGAATGAGAAGCGAAACGTCTTCTGTTACAAATAAAGTCCAGTTGTTTTTTGTCTTGAACTTTTTTGAAGATGCTACAGGTGAAAAAGGCCAATCACCTCTGTGGACCAGCTTGAACTGTGAGACAACCAAAGTAAAGAAGCACTTTGGTTTTCACTGGGACCAAAAAACGATTACCGGTACTTCAATTTTATCCTCTTTAAAATACAGGAAAATTCAAGCCATTCAAGCCTTTACCTCAGAGAGGGAGTCAAGCAGGGATGTCGGAGAAATATAATGATTTTGCTTCAACTGAAAGTAGACCTGAGTGTCATCTGAATAAGAATGAAATGAAATGCTGAATTTTCTAAAAGTGGAGCCTAAAGGCACATAAATGGAAAATAATATGGGTCTGTTATAAACACGGGGAACCCAGATTGATATGAGACCCAGAACGAGGCAGAGACAGGAAGTACAAAAGTGACAGTTTATTATTCACAGTGAAAAGGTTTTACAGTCGTCTCTCTGCAACTTCCTGGAAGAAGGGGGAGATGATGGTCAGAGATGATCTCAGGAGAAAGCCGATGAATGATATTAGATGTGTTATTCTCTTACAGGTTTCTGGAGAGTTGAGATGTCCAATCCTCCAAACTGTCATGATGGCATCTCTGCGTTGTGAACCCATATGCAGGAGAAACGAGGAAGCTCCGGTAAAAGTAAGTAAACTTATTTATTTCACAAAGTAACAAAATAAACAGCTGGCAGAGCAGCAACTTACTCAATGGAGAAACAGAGGGAGTAGCAGTCATGAAGCCTTGACGGGACAAGGACAATCCGGACACAAAGACTAGACACCAAGGGGCTGAATATATACTAACACCGAGGAGTAGGAATTCATTCATTCATTCAACCTTTATTTAGTCAGGTAAATCTCATTGAGCCTCGAGGGCTCATTTACGAAAGCGACCTGCTACAAACTAAAGAATGATGAACAGCAATGATACAAATACATTGAACAATAAACAAAAGAAAAGTAGCAAAAACTAGCGAACATTATAAGGTAGATGTACAAAATCAAAAACAGGAACAAATCTGCATTGGTTTTTGCCAGGATTCCAACAGATTCTGAAAATCATTTAGAGAGGTCAGGGCCGAGAGCTTCAGATCTTTTTGTAAGATATTCCAGGAAGCAGGAGCAGAGTAGGAGAAGGCCCTTTTTCCAAGTTCAGTCCTCACTGACGGAACACTGCAGGTAATCATGTCCTGAGAATGAGAGACACCTGCAGTGATTGGGATTACACACAGGTGAGACAGTGTAGAGTGACAGGAGGAGGAATGCTGAGCAGGGACTGGTAAACATGAGGGAGAGACAACATGAAAAAACATGACAGGAGCAGAGCCTGTCATAACCCCTCACCCAAGGGTGGCACCTGACACCCCCAAGACGGGCCCCCCACACAGCAAGGGCGGGCGGATGGAGGCAACAGGCAGATCCGGAGGACGTCCAGGAGGTCGCCCATCACCAGAAGAGGAGGAAACCCCAGTCATAGTGAGGCCTCCAGGAGATGCGGAGGGCAGAGGAGTCACTGTAGACACGAGGACCTCAGCTGTAGCGGGGACCCCTGAAGAATCGAGGACCTCTGCAGTGGAGCCCCCCGGCGAAACGAGGACTTCCAGCAGAGTGAGGACCTTTGGTGGTTTGAGGACCTCATGAGGGAAGACCCCCAGAGGAGTGGAGACCACCGGTGAGACGAGGACCCCTGGTCGGGCGAGGACCTCCGATGGAGGAGCGAGACCCGCTGACGGAGGAATGAGGACCTCTGAGATGAAGACCCCCGGTGGAACGAGGACCTTCGACGAGGCGAGGCCCTCTGGAGAAGCGAAGACCCCCGAAGAAACGAGGACCTCTCTGGTGAAGACCTCCAGAGGAGTGGAGACCCCTGAAGGAGTGAGGACCTCTTTGGTGAAGACCTCCAGAGGAGTGGAGACCCCTGGAGGAGTGAGGACCTCTTTGGTGAAGACCCCCGGTGAAGCGAGGACCTCCGATGAAGCGAGGACCACTTCGGTGGGGACCTCCGATGAAGCGAGGACCCCAGATGGAACAGTGAGGGGCTCTGGAGCGAAGACCCCCGAAGAGACGAGGACCGCCGCTGGAGTGAGGCCTCCAGATGGACGAGTGAGGACCTCAGGACTCAGGACCACCTCGGGACCAGTGTCTGTGGAAACAAAGAGAGAGAGACACTGCTTCCGATGGACCTGGTGGGTCAGGAACTGGTGCAAGACCCAGCCCTGGTGCTGGTGTAGGAGCCAGCTTCGGTGCCGAAACAGCAGGAGCCAGTCTTGGTGCTGGCACCGGAGGGGCCAGTCTTGGTGCTGGCACCGGAGGGGCCAGTCTTGGTGCTGGCACCGGAGGGGCCGGCCTGGGAGCTGGCACAGGAGGTCTCTTGTGAGTCGCTGCCGCTCTTTGAGGTGGCGAGGAAAAGGGGTCCAGTCTGATCACCAAGCGAGTCCCGATGAACACGTTCCTCTTCCTCATCTCTTCCTCACATTGAGCGGTCTTCTTCGCCTCTCGGACAGCGTACTCAAAAAGAGTTATTTTTCTCCCACTGGGTTCAGTAAGGTGTCCGGATTCTGTCATGATGGCATCTCTGCGTTGTGAACCCATATGCAGGAGAAACGAGGAAGCTCCGGTAAAAGTAAGTAAACTTATTTATTTCACAAAGTAACAAAATAAACAGCTGGCAGAGCAGTCACAAACCAATGAGGAGTTGCAGAGAGGAATCCCGGGGGGACAAGGAAGACAGGCAACTGGCGGACAGATACGAGAGGTCCAGACAGGCACGAGGGGAGCCAAACCAGAGCACGATGAAATCCAATGAGAGTCCAGAGTTGAATCCAAGCAGGACCAGGGGAATCCAGATCAGACAAAGGGAGGACCAGGACCGAGGAACCAGGGAAACTGGAAGCAAGACCAAAAAGGAGAACAAGCTCTACACTAGAGGCAATGAGGAGTTCAGTGTCTTGCCCAGGGACACTTTGGCATTAGCCTGGTTAAAACCAGACCCTTGTCCTTCACTTCGCTTTGTACTAGGGTCTGGGATTTCTCCCATAAACAACGATTTCTCTGGTCGATTTTTGACCGGACCAATCAGAGAACAGAAGGCGGATTACTGGACCAATCAGAGAACAGAAGGCGGAGTTTTGAACGACGTCGACTGACGTCGTCAGTTAAAATGGCTGCCGCCACGAAGGAATTTTCATGAAAACAAGGTAAAAAACTATTATTTCTTTGCTGAGAAAAAATATATTTCATAGCTGACGTTATATCAGAAGTGTTCCTGAGCTTAACAGTTCCTAAATCAATTCACGAAATGGTCAAATCTGCTGGATTTAAATAGTTTCGGTTTGACATTTTCCAAACAGCCTCGGGTGCGCTACGAAAATAAATTATAAAAAATCGAATTTTATCTCAAATGTTTCATCTAGGCCAACAGTCAGTAAATTAGAGCCATATAATTACACACTGGTAGCAGAAAAAATATCCACCGAGTGGTTTCTGAGCTATTTATCTGATAGCCTGGACCTCGCCAGGCTAAACTAACAAAACTCCGCCTTCTGTTCTCTGATTGGTCCGGTCAAAAATCTACCTGAGAAATCGTTGTCTATGGGAGAAGTCCCAGACCCTAGTACAAAGCGAAGTGAAGGACAAGGGTCTGGTTTTAACCAGGCTACTTTGGCATGTGACTGCTGGTGGAATCAAACCTCCAACTCTTGCATTGGAGGGCAACTGCTCTAACCACTAATTCACAGCCACCCATATGAAAAAAACATATGTACAGGTGATCCCCGACTTACGGCGATTCGACTTTACAAACGCATCTTATTAATAAAAATATTAAATAAATAAAAATAAAAAAGAGGGACGGATGGACGAAGGAAAACGACGCTGTGGACCACGTGAAGCAGCAGACAGCGAGCTGTACCGGAGGAGCAACGAGATAACGTGCTAACAAGCCTAGCTGTAGGATGGACGGGTGGATGCTAACGCCCCACCGGGGACACAGAGCCGACGGGCGGCGGAGCTCTCCTCGATGTCCGCCTGGCAGCCTCAGATGTTGGATGAACACAGAGCAACCATGCTAAAACGCGGAGAAACAGCTGCAGCAGCCTTTTGGAGGGGCTAAGATGCTAACGCGCACAGCTATTGGAGGGGCTAAGATGCTAACGCTGCAGCACGAAGCTGCAGAGGTCGGACGTGCAACGAGCTAACATGCAAAAAGACGGCGACAGGCTTGACCAGCTCAAAGTAAAAAATAACTTTTTATTTTGTCTCCAAATGTACTGTATGTGTTTTTGGATAATTATATAGGATACTGTGTTAGGACAGGCGAAGTGCTTGGTAACTTGGTAACTGTTTTGTACCGTACATGTACGTGTGTAAGTGAAGGCTCGGGTGTTTTCCGACTTACGGCGATTTTTGTGTTACGAACGGGCGTAGGAACGGAACTCGTTCGTAAGTCGGGGATCACCTGTACAGAGTCAGAGTCAGAGTCAGAGTCAGAGAGAATTTATTGTCATTTGCACCGCATGTAGTACATGTGTTGAAAACGAGATTATGTACACGAGGTCCCAGTTACATCCAACAACAACAAATGCAAGAGAAAAACAATAATAACATCTAGGATTAACTAAGAGAGAGATCAGCTAGTAATACACTAAGCCCTAATGTAGTAGAAAAACATTACAGGGTATCTCATTTAAAACTACTCGCACTGTTCTTAGAGCAGAAATGACTAATTTAGACCTGATTTTATTGAAAAAAATACATGATTTTACAGTTAATTTTCATTAACAAGACACTGCAGTAAAAAATAAAAATAAAAAATAAAACACATGAAGAATTAAAACCTCATTCTGTTAATTTTGGTTTTTTAACAATGAAACAATGAATGTAAAGTTTGTTTATGTTTATTAAATTTGTTCATTTTTTTACAAAAGAAACAATACAAGGCAATCTCATAATGATAGTGTACAAAATGTAAAAAAATGAAAGGTGGCAGAAAGAAGAATAAATCTTATTATATCTGCCCCTTATCTCCAGCAATCAGATTAAACAACAGTAGTCAAACCATGTAAACAATAATAATCTTCAACCAACTTTTTCCAACAATCAGGTTAAACAATAATATTCTTCAACCAACAGTACAAAATGACTAATTCTTTTTAGTTTTCTAACTAATACTAATAAAGTGTTAATAATAAAGTAAAGTAAGGTGCGTCTTTCACGTTAAACACATGTTGTTGCCTTTTCAACCTAACATGTCTAAAACTCCAATTTTCATCAAAAATACGGATCATATCTCAAAATAAAATGTGCTGCTACCAGGGCCGGATTTAGGAGGATGGGGGCCCCTGGGCTTGAGTCAACTTGGGGGCCCATATATATATACACCGGTGTGTGTGTGTACTGTATATNTATATATATATATATTATATATATATATATATATATATATATATATATATATATATATATATATATATATATGTTTGTTTGTTTGTTTGTTTTTGCTTTGGTTCAGATGATGAGCAGAAAATGACTGAATAGTAAGTTTTCACAACTTACAACTTTAATATGCCAGTTGTCACAAACTACAAACAACCCTGAACTGGTTAAAGACAAAACCACATGTTAGGGTTTGAAACTATAGAATATGATGCTTCCATCACAAAATAAAATCACTGAATAGTTATTGTTGCCTGGATTCAACACAAACTTCCCTGCAACACTCTGTCTCATGATGCATCACTGTCTCTTGTAAAAGCAGAATGTCAATGCTTTTATACTTAATGGTTTGGGTAAACCAGTGCACGCTTCACAGCCTCTCTAGTTATTTTAAAAGAATCCATGTTGAGTGAGAGGTTTAAAAGTGGGTACAAAATTAAAATGCTGGTGTTCATCATTTGTTCAGAATTGTTTTCTGACTTTGCTCATTATTTTCTTTAATCTGAAAATTTCTTGGTCAGTGAACCCAGTTTCTGTTTTGTGCCTTATGTGATGTCTGGCTGAGTCATAAGTTCTCAGGTTTGGAAAGTGACTTTCAACTTTAACTCCTCTCAGTCCTTTTGCCTGTTTGAGGAAGGACAGTAAAGTTTCCACAACGGGGTTCAGTCAGCCTGTGACACAGAGTCACTAGAGCACCAGTCCTCACTGTGTCCACTCCCTCATCTCTGTACACATTTTGCTGGCCCGCGTGCAGCAACTTCAACATTTTTTTCTCTTCCCTTGTTTCTTCACCTGGTTTGGGGGGCCCCAGCTCCATCTCTTCTACAGCCGCCCCTGCTTTCTCCTACATCAGCTCCTTTGCCTCCGTTCCTGCACTTTCTCCATTCACCTCCACTTTCTCTTCCTTATCACCAGCGGTGGGTGGGGGGCCGGCCGCGCGCACCCCCCCTCCCCCGCCGGCAGCGGGAGGGGGCCAAGTGCGCGCACCCCCCCCTCCCCCGCCGGCAGCGGGAGGGGGCCAGCCGCGCTGAAGCAAATAGATAAAATCATCCAGTTTTACATGAAACCTAACAAGAACAGTTTTGTCCTGTGTGAGACAACGTGTTTGAGACTATCCGTTCACAAAAAAAAGCTTAGGGGGCGGGGCGGAGGCTCCTGGGGGCCCCTAAAATTCCGGGGCCAGGGGCTTCAGCCCATAGTAGCCCCTGCGAAAATCCGGGCGTGGCTGCTACTACCTTTTTTGTCTTCCCTCGCTACTCTGTCTAAAAATAGCGCACTCAGTGGTAAACCGGAAGTGACATCACAGGAGGGACTCATTCCTGCTTTAGCTAAGAAAGATATGGGATCTCACCAGGAGGAGGCGACAGATTACAAAGTTGTTTTGACATAAGTATGTCATCTCTGACTATTACATCAAATATCTAGCCAAATAACTTCTAGATATATACTACCTAAAGCTAAAAATGGTTTATATTTACATATAGCCTAAATATAGAGATACAGCATTATTACACCACTGATGGATTTAACTACATTAGCCTTAGCTCCCTAAACAATTACTTTTTCCATCCTAAACCACTCAGTGGATATTTTTTCTGCTTTCAGAGTGTAATTATAAAGGCTGTATTTACTTAACGATCACCTGTACAACACATTTGATATGAAATTCGATTTTTTATTATTTTTTAAGACGCAACCGGGTGGACCTAGCTGTGGTTTAGCTCTGTATATTTCGTAATTTATAGCTCCTAACCTAAACCACTTTCAACCAAAAGATTAATAAATTATATTCATGTCCTTACTTCTGAAGTCAATCCTGTGTTCGTTCAGGTCGCTGTCGTTGTAATCCTCCTGACAAATGCGGTCAAATCACAGAGTTGGTCGTGACGCTTCTGTTGGTGAAATCCGGCCTTTTCATCCGGACAAACCTCACCCAAGCTCTGAACGCTGGCTTTTTTTGGTGCAGGAAATCGATGTCCAGACAAACTGGAGTTCAAACAACCCCCGCACACACAAATATTATTTGGACCTCTTTCACTTCAATACAACTCAATACAAAACAACAACTTCCGACTACGACGCCCCCTCTCGTCACGTGTCACGTGACTCCAAAACCGCACTTTTTTTAGGTTCAGTGTTTTCCCCCTGATTTGCGTCTGTAAGGCTGTTGGTATTAATTTGGAAAGCAGGGAGGATTATCAAAATTACTTTATTACCTCTAAATATTATGTTTCTGCCCAAAAAACTAACATGAAACATGCACATGAAGTTTGATTTCTCTGCACAAAGTCCACTTAAACCAGAGAGATGGTTATTTAGTTTGTAGGTTTCTTAGCAACTAAAGCAACAGAGTTTTATGTGCTGCAAGCTTTGAACTGGAGTCATTTTCTCAGGTAACATGCTACTTCTGAGTTATTTATTATAAATATGGACTTCATTTTATGTAAGAGTTCTGAGAAAAACCAGAACGGGACAAGAATTTTATTCTTGAATAGCTTATTGTTGGTTTTATTACGCTTGTTTTCAGGAGTTTGTCTTCATTTTTGTCTGTAGAGTTTGTTCTAAGTGTTTAGAATGACACAATTCTGTCATTTCCAAGTAATCAACTCATACGATTTTATGTTTGTTTTCACTTCCTGTTGCAAATTAAGATGTTGGGAACACACTGGGCTTTGACAAATGCTGTTTCTTTAATTATAAATTCTTTACAGGCAACTAAAACCTAATCAAACAATAAATATCACAATATCACACAGAAATACCATAAAAATTTAAAAAACACATCTGAGGTCCCCTTTAAGCATTCATTACTTTATTCTACGACATATTACAGCTCATTAACGTGAGCTGCAGAAGGAAAACCAGTTTTAAGACCCCTTAATTTAAAACTCCAAATCTTATAAAAAAATAATTTTACTCAGCAAGTGCAATAACATCAACATGCATATGTTAAGGAATAAACTGCCTTGGATTACATATTTAGAATGCTTTAAATATAATATACTGTAAGCTTTTAGGCTATTTATATTTGATTACTGTATATTTCAGATATTTAAATTTTTTTTATATATTGATTTATTTATTTACAAAAAAATGAATCATGAAGCGGAAATATCTTGATTTTTGTCTAAAAGCAGTAGGTGTCTCATCCAGCAATATTAGTTGAAAATAGGGTTGTGTTATTATGGACAGTGATTTGGTCGACTACGACCGCTTTTATTTCTTTAGAGCTTTTCTTTTATTGCCCTATATGTCCGAGGGACTCAACCTTGTACTGAAAACAACTGAACCATAGCTGGTTTTTGTAAAACTTACTTCACAGTTTTTTGTTTTCAGTGTTTCTCTGCTGTCAATAAATAAAAGTATAAAACCTGATTTAAATGGATGGAATAATGGCCCAGTTTGACACCTTCATAGACCCTTTCCTTTCCAAATACTTCCATCCAAGCCCTTCGTACTAATTTTTTAATTTATTTAACATATTTAAGTCTGTGCAACCTGCTTGTACTCATTTATTTTTAATATTACACAATAAGTAAAGCAAAACCTCCATCTTGATCATACATGATGAAACTGTTTTATTAATGGAGATACCAATACCAACAACATTAAAGAAGATACAAACAGATGGGAGGTTTATCATGATGTCTCATGGCATCAGTGTAGTAAATGCCTGCTTCTTTGGGTTTACTGCTAGACTTGTTTGCACGGTGAAAGATGATTGGTTTGTCACTTCATCGTTATTTCCTCACCCTCTTCTCAAAACCCACACCTTTAAAAAAATCATTCAAGTCAGCTTTGGCTTTCCCGTTTGGTCGACATCTTTACAAAACCGATGGAAACTAAAACAAACCTTAGGTGCATATGAGTGATCTCATTAACCCCGGAATTACACTGCACGCGGCTCCGCCCCGCTGCGGTCCGCATGTCGCAGCTGACGTGAGTCCTCGCCCACTGCCTCCGCTCCCCTCAGGTCCGCCTGGATGCGCCGCTCCAAGACACGTGCGAGATCGCGCGATAAATCAAGTGAAGTCAGAACAAAACAATTCATTCGGTGGAAGAAGGAGAACAACTGTAGAGAGACTGCTGCCTTGATCTTCTCTCGTAAATAAGCTACATGGTTTGAGCAACAGGAAGTGATGTTTACATTTCAGAATAAAATACGTTTTTATTTATTTATTTCTTGTATTGCGTTTGTAGGCGTAGTCATAGTCATAAATATAATAGTTTAGTCATAGAATAGTCATAAATGATAGTTTGACAGCATTTTTGTACAAATAAATCCGTATAGAGCTAGGATTAGTCCGCCCGTGGTGATTTTATTTTGTAAATACGGAAGTTGTGCTCGTTCCTTTTCCTGTTGGTGCGACGTAATCTTCAAAAGTTGACTCCGGCACAGCTCCGTCATCCGGCAGAAATAGAAAAATTTCTAATTTTGACGGACTGCCGTCCGCTCTCCGCAGCTCGCCGCCGCCGTGCGGAGCCAGTGTAAATTCTGTCATTGATTATAATGGGTGCGTATTTGCTGCGGAGGTCGGACCGGAGCGGGGCGGAGCCGTAACGCATGTGGTGTAATTCCGGGGTAACAGTCTAAAGTGCTAACTTCATTTTCTTCACTCGATAATTCACAGCACTGTTCTCAAAGGTGATTATTTTTCCAATCGGAGGCAATGTGTTCAACATAACGGTACTTCTTCCAGCTATTTAACAGTTAAAAATGGTGTACCACAAGGCTCAGTTTTAGGACCAACCCTCTTTACAATCTACATAGCTAATGTAGGTCAGAGCATCCCTGATGCATCCTTACATTTCTATGCTGATGATACAGTTGTTTACTGTCGAGCTAAAACAGTAGCTAAGGCTTTCCAGTTACTGCAATCCGCTTTTGACATCATCCAGTCAGATTTGTTCCGTCTCAAACTTGTCCTAAATGCTGATAAAACAAAAGGGATGTTTTTTTCAAGTAGGAAGTCGGTCCCAGCAGATCTTCCTCTGATTTTATCATCAAATGGTGTCCCTATTGAGTTTGTTGACTCATATAAATATTTGGGTATCCTGGTCGATTCGCATCTCTCTTTTAAACTCCACGTGGAAAACCTAGTGAAGAAACTGAAAGTAAAACTGGGTTTCTTTTTCAGAAATAAATCATGTCTAACACTGAATGCTAGGAAACGCCTTGTATCTGTGACTTTCCTTCCCTCCATTGATTACGGCGACATTCTCTACATGAATGCTCCTACAAGCACCCTGCGGATGTTGTCTATCATGGTGCTCTAAGATTCATAACTGGCTGTGATTATCGTACCCACCACTGCACCCTGTATTCACTGGTTAACTGGACATCATTAACCTCACGCAGACTCTTCCACTGGTACATTTTCATCTTTAAATCACTTCTTGGTCTGCTGCCCTCATACATCTCCTCCTACATGTCTTTGCGTGAGTGCAGCTACAGCGTGCACTCTCAGGACATGATTACCTGCAGTGTTCCGTCAGTGAGGACTGAACTTGGAAAAAGGGCCTTCTCCTACTCCGCTCCTGCTTCATGGAATATCTTACAAAAAGATCTGAAGCTCTCGGCCCTGACCTCTCTAAATGATTTTAAGAATCTGTTGGAATCCTGGCAAAAACCAATGCAGATATGTTCCTGTCTTTGATTTTGTACATCTACCTTATAATGTTCGCTAGTTTTTGCTACTTTTCTTTTGTTTATTGTTCAATGTATTTGTATCATTGCTGTTCATCATTCTTTAGTTTGTAGCAGGTCGCTTTCGTAAATGAGCCCTCGAGGCTCAATAAGATTTACCTGACTAAATAAAGGTTGATTGAAAAAAAAGGCCTCGAGGGGATGAACTCAAAGAACTTGCTGCTAAAGTTAGACTGTCTCCTCAAACCCAGAAAGGACAGAATGAGGTATTCATATAAAGCATTGTGTGTTGAGATCTGAATGGTTTGCTGGAACAAATATTTTTGTTTCAAAATTCAAATCAACATGAATACAATTTTCTCCTCTCCCATATATGTAAATGTACACCTACTCAGCTAAAAGACTTTATATGAAGAAGTGGATTTAGGTAGCATATACAAGGACTCACATGTCGGAGAAATACCTGTCATA
>JBBPBX010008848.1:22303-37198 GCA_038048925.1 Garcialebias charrua
CACAACTTCTTCCCAAAACTCCTCTCAGCCAATATACTTCTCTGCCAACTCTTCCTGTATGCCTTTCTGATCTGTTAATCCCATCTGCACTTCCCATTCCCATCATTTTCACCTACATTTGTTCCCAGATCCATTTTTTTCTCCATCTTACTATCCAACTTGTTTTCTTGTTTTACAGATTTCTCAATGTGCACACAATTATTTTACAACTGTCCGTTAAACAACTGTCTGACATACTTAAATTCATAAATCCTTGCAGTTCACCACTATATGTTTGTCCAACATAACCTAAATAGAATCAATTTAATTTAATTCAATCAAGTCTATGTATAGTACTAAGTCACCACGAAAGTCTTCTCAGGCACTTCCTAAAAACATCCATATATACAAAAAGTAAATTAGTACTAATCAAAGTCTAACCTCTTTAACTCATAATTTCAACTGGTTTTCCCTTATGTACTCTCAGGACTTGTGTGAAATCTGAAAGTGTTTAACGTAATTTTTATTGAGAAATGTAGATTTGGTGTTCTTAATTTGAATAGCTTGTAAGGTTAGGTGCGGTTTTCATTTTGTTTTAGAAATGTATATACAGATATATTGTCATGACTCTAGAACCTTTGAAAGTGTGGTCCACAAATGATGGTCATAATTCAGTCTCCCTGAGGCATGGAAACCAGTCTGTGTGGTTGTGTTTCACTTCAGGCTCAAAATACTTGTCTCAGCTCACGACAGTGGGCATTAAGCATTCCTTAAGCTTCTTATTCCCTTAAAGTGACACTGCAGCTTTTTGCATACACTCAGGAGTAAACATAACTTTATTAATGCATTTTATTTGGTAGCGCCTTTCAAAGCACTCAAGGACACTTTACAGCATTAAAAACACAATAAAAACAGTATAAAATAACTATATACCGGTAAAAAGAAAAATTAAAATCAATTAAAAAACACACAAAAAAGAAAATATATAAAATAACTACATAAAAAAGAAAAATTAAAGTGAGAAGGCTAACTTGAACAGATGAGTTTTGAGTTTTGATTTGAAGGTCAGAAGGCAGTCAATGTTACGGATGTCTGGGGGAAGAGCGTTCCAGAGTTGGGGAGCAGAGTGAGAAAAGGCTCTGTGTCCCATGGTGCGGAGGCGGACAAGAGGCACGTTGAGGTGGATGGAAGAGGAAGAACGAAGGGAGCGTGAATGGGTGGTAATGTGCAGGAGATCAGACAGGTAAGGAGGGGCGAGGCTATGAATAGCCTTGAAAGTGTATAACAGGATTTTAAATTGAATTCTGAATGTGACTGGAAGCCAGTGGAGTTGCTGCAAAACTGGGGTGATGTGGTGGAATGACTTCCACCACACATTCGGGTGACTCTTATTCACTTTCAGAATCACATAATGCTTCTCTTTTAAAGAATTTAATAAATCCCAAGCAGAGCAAACATGGATAACTTCCTCTTTTGTGTCAGAGCTCATGCTGGGAGTGTCTGTGGTTAGTCATGCTGAATAGCCACCTCTATAATTAGAGTTGCTTCCTGTAGTAGGAAACACGCCTCTGCATGCAGAACTTCCTCTGTGCTACTGAAAGGAAGGTTCCTGACAGTCTCAAGCAAAATGGCAGACCTCGCTACAATTCCAGCAACTATCTGGATCATTTTGTTATGTTGGACAGAAAGACAGTGGTCTGGGCCTGTTAAAACCATGGCCTTTTTGTTTCCTGCGTCCACTTCTGTAATTAGGTCTGATTGGGGCAGTGTAGCAAATTTCTGAGTCTTCTAATGGACTGGTAACACCTTCAACTGCCTTTTTCGCTTCCTCAAGGGTCTATGGTCGAAAGACCTAGGCAAATTGAGGAGCACCATCAGCGCTTCCAGCTGGGTTCATAACTTGTATGAGGAGGTGAGATACCAGAAGGACCAGGTTGGTCAGGGTGAGTGACCTGGGTAGTCTTTGTTGTGTCAGCCAGGGGTTTTGCCTGAAGCCTGGTTAACATTTGGCTGGCTGGGTATGTCTGTAGAGACTTGTTTGTGTCAGTCAACTGGTTAACAGAGCAAATATTTTCAGGTGGGGCTGAAGCCACAGGTGCATCATGTAATGGACCTACCCAGGGTCAAATTAAGGTTTTTGAACTGTCCAGTGATGACCTTTACTGACCTCTCAGTAAAGCAAGACATTTATCACAAAATCATTCCATTAGTTGTAATCAGAATATAGTCACCAAAAGAGACTATTTCTACCTTTGATTTTATTCTAATGTAATCAAAAGAATAACTTTTGTCATTTTCATGATATATGTTATATGCTGTTATTCTTTAAATGTGAAACATCAATGTGTCATTTCTGCAAGTGAAAAGGTGTCAAAGTTCAGCTAAAATGTCAAACTGACTTACACTGAAATTGTTTTTGTCGAGTTTCAGCTAAAACTCTCATCTAGCGTCTGAAAGTCTCTCACTCAGATACTTTTCCTAAACAATTTCCTTCTCTGTGCTGAATTTCACCTTGAATAGTGATAACAAGTGGACCAATGAAAAAGAGACAAGTTTCTCTCCTCTCTAAGTCTCTTTTTAAGTTCTAACTGTGCGGAAACGCTTCAGTCTTTGAATGGACAGAGAGTTTGAATGGACGGAGACCTGAAAGCTCTCTGCCTTGCAGCTGGTCAAGCTTGGTCAAGAGCCAAAGACTAACTTGTCAGCTAGAACTGATGGACGCCTCCATCCAGTTCCCCGAGCAAAAGCTCCAAAGTTCCTAATGAACTTTCTTTGAGAAACATCTCGTCTTGAAGTCGGCCAGAAGCTGCCACATGTTTCTGACGGCTGACGCGGATCCGAGGAGACGTTGGAAGTAAACGACCAGTTCAGACGTACGAGGGCCGGAAGGACTCTGTGCACCTGGGAGGCTGGTAATATCTTTATCAGACGCATCGTCAAAAGGTAAAGCTGTTTACAAACGTACCTGGGATTTAGCCGAAGTCGGATGGAAAGTGTCATCTCTGGTTACACTCGAGATAAATAACTTAATCTCTCCAACCTCTTATTCCTCCTTTTCCCTTTCCCTCTCAATCTTAAGCTGGAAACTATTTTAAGCTGAAATGCCCACAGACTAAATATGTTAACATCCAATATTTATGTCTGTTGTGTTAAATTTAAGTTTGCTGACGTATTAATTTGAAAGAAAGTGAA
Source organism: Garcialebias charrua (assembly GCA_038048925.1). NCBI lineage: Eukaryota > Metazoa > Chordata > Actinopteri > Cyprinodontiformes > Rivulidae > Garcialebias > Garcialebias charrua. The sequence continues at coordinate 25,475 of JBBPBX010008848.1, forward strand.
ATCATGTCAATCAAGTGTAATGGTGTTAATTTAGTTGATTTATTTTAAATAAATGATAGTGTCTCTTTGACATATCAAACTAAGTTAACGTCTTTGTCACTTAATGGCTTTGTGTATTTATCCATCATAAAGATCACAGAAATATTGGGTAAACTGAAAAAGAACAGAATCCGTGAATTTACTATTCAATCTGAATAAGTAGATTAATTAAGGATAAAGAGGTCAGTATTAATATTGACCTCCTCATTAATTCTTACATCTGGTGGCCTTCGTACGTGGTTCTGAAAGTTTATTGATATCTGTGGTCTCAGTCATGAACTGTAACGTCATGTTTGCATAAAAGGATCCAAGTTTTAAACTCTGAGGATAATAATTTTGGCTGGAAGTGTTCAAAGCAGGCAGATTCTGCATGTTTTTATCATTTGAAGCTGTGAGATTATTATTGTTTCAACTCTGTTAGACGCTGTTGGAAGCATTCAGGTGAAGTTTTGTCAGCCGTGGTCTGTGGTGGTTCTGGTCCTGGTTCGGTCCAGTTCACGCAGACTCCTGTACAAAGCTTTGTTTGACCGCCGAGTCAGAAGCCTGAAAGCTAATTTAACATCTACAAGATTGCTGTTGTGGTATTTTACATTTTAGAGCAGGTCAAAGAAGCATATTACTGTTAGAACGTGTCGGATAGTGGTTCTGTTCAGACCCGAGTTTCTGATCCACGACAAAGTGGACCGGTACCGACCTTGACGCGCTCCGAGAGAGTCCGTGTTTGTTCAACAGCTGCAGTGCTGTGTTACTGAGCGTAACTAAGTTGGCCTGTCTAGGTGTGTTCGCCGCACGTTTCAGAGTTTTGGGGAGTTAAATTGAAGCGTTTGAGTTGTTTTAAGAGTCTATAAAGTTGTGGTCTGTTGTGCGAGCTAACGTTAGAGCTACGTGTCCGAGTACACGTTTGTTTATGAGCTGTGATTGGATGAAACGAGTACTGTGTGCTGTCAATCACTCATGTAGCGAACGCTGATTCGCTGTTGTGTGCTGTCAATCACTCTTGTGGCGAACGCTGATTCGCTGTTGTGAGCTGTCAATCACGTCGCACGCCGTTGCGACCAGCCCACTTTGTCGTCATTTCCTGGTGCACTTTCGGGTGACAAGCAGTCACACACTCACAGAGTGAAAAGAAGTTTCAATTGAAGCTTGAAAACTTATCTGAAGCCATCAACTCTGTCTAGCAACATAAACTTGTCTCTGACAAGAACGCGGTTCGAGCAATTATCACGTTCTTACTGAAAACTAACCCTAATAGGTTGTTTTCTTTCCATGTACTGATTTAAACTCGGTCGCTTCGTGATAACATACTCGACGCTGCCCCCTGCTGGACGTTAATAGATGAGTTTTCTCTCAACATCATAAAAAGTCAGCATTTTATGGTGAAATTACCAGCTTTTAAAATTGTTCTGTACGCAAACAAAAACTCCTGTTTATTCTAAATACAAATTTTAGTATAACAGAGGTACAGACACACAATTTGTGCTCATTTTAAATACTGAAGATATTTAAAATAACACTCAAAAAGGCATTTTTTATTTGATTTTCAAATTAAATAAAAAAAAAAAATGATGGAGAACAGAGAATTTCCACATTAAGCTCTTCACATCTCTGAATTTTAAACAGAATTGGTGTACACTGTACACTTTTAGTTAAAAATTGCATTTTTAACGTTTTTCTGTGTAAAATTAATGACTCCAGTTTATTTTAAATACAAAATTTAAAATAAACAGAAAGCATCTGCTGACTTGATTTTCACAAAAAATCAAAACAAAGATAGCAGAACAACTTTGAGGATGTCAACAGACAACAAATTGATAAAAGTCACTGATTTTTATTTGGAATGCCATCTGTCATGTTATGCTAAGCACACAAACACCTCCAGTTTATTTTAGATAAAAAATATTTAAAATAAACAGGTAATCCATTTTTCACTCCTGATAACTGTCAAAATACAGCAAAACAGTTTAGCCAAACTGCAATACATCTTTTTTAAGGCATAATGGAGCAGCATTCTGGGTACATTTTAGTGTGAACAATGTATTTATTTCGAATCTTTTAAATAGTGTTTGAGTAAGTAAAACGGACGTCATGCTTGGGTTAGTTAGTAACTGTTGTTGAAAAATAAGTTATATTTTAAAGTTAACACTGCAAAAAGGCATTTAACTTTTACAATTCATTTGAGGGTAAAACCTGAAGAAGGTACCTATGAATAGAAATACTTATTACACAGTGAAACACTTAAACCAGACAGCTGATTAGTTTGATTGACTCAGTGCTGCATTAAAAGTGAAGATTTATTTGCACACATTAAAATTCGAACTGTCTTATTGATTTTCACAAAAAATCAAGTTAAAGATGGAAGTTCAAGACGGTACGCGTCCAAGGCTCATACAGTATGTGCCTCTAGAAGACCCATACATCAGAGGGTACCAAGAGGAACCCCGGAGCCATGAACTTGCTCCCCCTGCACCTTGCACAGAGGAAAAATCTTTCTCATTGTGTGGTGACTACTCAGCTGCCCGAAATGTCTTGCAGAGAAACGATGAACATCCATATTTTTTCTTTGCCAGAATTTTGAAGGCGTATATAGGTGACATGATGGAACCTGACCTGGAAGAGCAGACGCTTTTCAAATCTGTTTTCAGGGATAATCTAATCCCTGATGTTAGATTCAAGTTGCCATGGAACTTGGCCTGGGGTGATTTAGAAGCAACATCTTTGCATGAAATAGTACAGTGTGCTGCGGATGTCTTTGCAGTTAACATGCTAGCCAAAACACCCTTACAGGTGTCCCCGAATGAAGCGGTCAAATCCCACTCGCTGGAGCTAGAAGGGACAAGTTCATCAACTCCCTCTCCTAACAAAGGCGAAAAGAAACAGACCTTTCAACCTGACAAACCACAAAGTGGGGGTATCCGCTGGAGAAAGAAGCCAAAATGGTTCAGATCGAACCAGATGGGTGAAAAACAAGGCCCATCGGTGGGTGAACTTCAAAAGAAATTGAAGTGTGAGGACCTAGACTCGTGTAAAAATGAGTGGTCCCAACAGAAAACCCCGAGCCTTGGAACTGCACCTCCCGCGCCTCGAACAGAACAGTTCGAAATAGGCAAGGAGTCACAAATGTCCCGGAATAATGACCCAACACCTCTATGCTCGGAAGAGACAGAGGAAGTAAGTAGTTTGTCAGTAGATTTGAATGTTACTGTGCTTGACCAACCTGATACAATGAGTGGCATTATCATTGATAATGACACTATCAACATTGACCGACCTGGAGCGATGTGTAGCACCGTCTTTCACAAGACCTCAGCGCACGCTACTACCAACATGGCCATGGATGTTGACAGCAAACCAATTGCTGACAAACAACGACATCCTGAAGGTCATGATACTGTCAGCCAACAAGATGCTGACAGTAAACAAGATTACACAGACAGAGGTACACGTGAACGGAAACGTGTACCAAGACCCAAGTGGTTTCTGTGTAACTTTATGCAAAGGGGGGTGGCTAAGAAAGCCTACCTGCCCATCACACTGGAAGGTGTCCTTGAGCGTGAAGCCCTCCTGGATGGCAGTTCTGATATAACTATTATGTCGGCCAAGCTGTTCGAGGAGCTGAGGACCGCCGCTAACGGTGTTGACGGGCAAATACCCTTTGAGGAATGTGCTATTGAGCTACAGGGTCTCGCAGAGACGAGAACAACCCTAACAGCCATAGCTATGGTTCACATGCAGATTGGCAAAACGACACTACACCACCCAGTGTATGTGTCCACACTTGACTCATTCCCATTTCTGGTTGGCCAAGACTTTATAAACCGTTTTGAAGCGATTATAGATTATGGTCAACAGAAAATGTGGGCAACAGTGAGAAAACCCCTGCCAATAAAAGTGCCTCCTCGTTGTGGTACAGACTGCCTAACCGCAGGTACCGCAGTGGCCACGAGGGACTCCCCAACCGTGGTCACAAGCCCGGTAAGTGAACCTTCAACTACAGGTGAGACAGTAGAGACTCAACAGTTGGACCAGACTCTGGCCCGACAAGAGAACCTCCTCTGCGAGCTGACACAGTCAGCACTCACTGAACACTACCTACCACAGGTAGTGAAAGGTGTTGAGATCCAAGGATCCTACACCGAAGAGGCTGTACTGTCCTATGGGACAGGTAATTCAGCTATCAGCCAAGCTTTCGATGAAACCTTGGTTCAAGGACATGTGAGTCCTGGAAGTGGCAGTCCGCGACATGCTGACAGTCACTTGGATTTCAGTGTCACAGATTTTGAGGACCCCTCCTCCAACAAAAGGGGGGTGTACTCTCACTCTCTACCACAGGTAGTAGACTGTGTGGAGGTCCGAGGATCCCACACCACAGACGCTGTACTGTCCTCTGAGACAGGTAATTCGGCAATCAACCAAGCTTTCATGAAACCTTGGTTCAAGGGCATCTGAGTCCAGAAAATGACAGTCATCCAAACGCTGACAGTCACTTGGACATCATTGTTGCAGATTACGAGGACCCCTCATCAGACAAGAAGGGGGCAAACTCACATTACCTACCACAGGTAGAGAAAGGTGTGGAGATCCAAGGACCCCACACCGAGGTTGCTGTACTGTCTCCTGGGACAGGTAAATCGGCTATCTGCCAAGCTTTTGATGAAACCTTGGTTCAGGAACATTTGTGTCTAGGACTAATCAGAAATGAGATAGTTTTTACAGACTCAAAGAGCCTCTCTTCAGTCGAGAGGTGGGAAGACACACACAACGACAGTGACCCGTCGCAGTCTGTACAATCAGACACACCTGCGACTGCGCCGACAGTTGTGACACACCTGAATTACACGGAAAGAGGTAAACGTAAGAAGATACGTTGGCCAAAACCTAAACGATTCCTGTGTACCGTCTTCTCTCAGCTGCGCGAACAGCTTAAACTAAACGGTGGCATCCTAACTTGTGCCCATGGACGGACGTCCTCACCTGTGCTCGTGGTCCCCCATGACCAAAGGGGGGTGATGTTAGGCCATGCCAAAGACAAAGATTTGAATGTACACCTCAGAAACACTTTTGCTTTCGCCCAGAAAAACCTGGAAAAATCCGCTGAAGGACGCAAGGCGTACTACGACCAGAAGGCCTCTCACAATGAACTCCAAGTGGGAGACAGAGTCTGGTACTATACGTTCGCCCCAGCAACCGGGAAAGGAGAGTCCGGGACCGGAACTCTCGCCCGCAAACTAATGCCCAGGTGGACTGGACCTCATCTGATAACAGACAAAGTGTCCTCAGTCGTCTACGAGATCAAAATCAGCAAAGGCCGCAAAGAGCCAATTGCTAAATGGGTACATCGAAATCAGATCAAACCTTACAAGGCGTTCAATGACTCCACAAAAGACAAAGATCTCACAAACACACCGACTTCATGGGATAATAAGGTCGTCCAAACACAAGTTAGTAAATAAACTAATCAGGTTTAAACTACCGTATTTCCCACCCTATAAGTCGCATTGTCCAATTTGAACTTAGAAACGCTAAGCCTAAAACCCACAACAAAAAACTAACCTTAACAACCGTTTAAATCCACGAGATTTAATTTGACCTCGGTCATAAAGTTGAGACCTGTTTTCTTGTGTGTTGCACTTTGGAATCTGACGACAAGAGTGTGTCGAAGCAGTGAAACGTTGTTTCCTTGTTGTTTAGTCATTACTGTTGTCATTAGTTGAGATATTGTTTGGTTCTGAACACTCCCAGCCAAAAAGGTTTTGTATTAACATTGGTTAATGAATGATATGGATTTAACTATGCCAACATGCAGTTCATTTTGTTAAATCGCAATCGTTGAAGAGTCAATGTAGTTTAAAGCTACCCAAGGTACCATAAACTACACTGGTCTCACAATTTCTAAATTGAACCGATTCGATCGTTTCTATTCTAGATTATCTATTCATTTTGATGAGTCTCGCCATAGACTTCAAAATTTATTAGGAATACCAAATCCTACGTCGTTCGTCTAAAAGACAACAGACATTTAGATCAAACTATATTTCATTTTTCTACTTTAGTTTAACCTAAACTAAGTAATGAATGGAGGAATAGTTTGGAATTAGAGGCCTTCGTTACAGAAGCCCTCCAAAATTCTATAGGTATAGATCCCTATATCTAATTTACAGAATTGATCCACCCCTTAATTGGTAAGTGTAGCTGATCTAAACCATGATAGCTTACATACCAGGTGCATATAGGTAAGGCTTAATGTAAAATCCCAATCATAAGCCCACCTTAAAAAACCACATAATTGCATGACACATAGAACCAGAGTGGCACTGACTGGAAACCAACCAGCCAACAACCTTCGATGTGGGGACCTGCAGCTCCAACGCTTGGTCTTCAACCTTCATCCAAGGGTCGCCTCCTCTGCGTCAATCGAGGGATCCCCTCTACATGCTGATTATGAAAACAATTGTTGCTGATCATTCAACAAAACTAATCGTTGGGGATTTACTGCTGTGGAATTACCGCTGTGGATTATAAGACTTTGTTTTCCAAAGGATCACAGACTTTGTTTTCCAAGAGTTAACAGACTCAGTTTTCCGAGGGATTAAAAGCTTACCGCAATGGGATTACCTACGAACAGTATGGAATTTCCAAAAACTTTATGGGATTATAATTTTTGATTTTTTTTTTCCACTTGCTGGATTACTTCAAGATCAAAGACAGTTCAAGGTTTCCTTTCGTGTTGGACCCCATCCCCAAGGACTGGCGATGGCTTCCAAAAGGGGGGAGATGTAGTGGACCTACCCAGGGTCAAATTAAGGTTTTTGAACTGTCCAGTGATGATCTTTACTGACCTCTCAGTAAAGCAAGACATTTATCACAAAATCATTCCATTAGTTGTAATCAGAATATAGTCACCAAAAGAGACTATTTCTACCTTTGATTTTATTCTAATGTAATCAAAAGAATAACTTTTGTCATTTTCATGATATATGTTATATGCTGTTATTCTTTAAATGTGAAACATCAATGTGTCATTTCTGCAAGTGAAAAGGTGTCAAAGTTCAGCTAAAATGTCAAACTGACTTACACTGAAATTGTTTTTGTCGAGTTTCAGCTAAAACTCTCATCTAGCGTCTGAAAGTCTCTCACTCAGATACTTTTCCTAAACAATTTCCTTCTCTGTGCTGAATTTCACCTTGAATAGTGATAACAAGTGGACCAATGAAAAAGAGACAAGTTTCTCTCCTCTCTAAGTCTCTTTTTAAGTTCTAACTGTGCGGAAACGCTTCAGTCTTTGAATGGACAGAGAGTTTGAATGGACAGAGACCTGAAAGCTCTCTGCCTTGCAGCTGGTCAAGCTTGGTCAAGAGCCAAAGACTAACTTGTCAGCTAGAACTGATGGACGCCTCCATCCAGTTCCCCGAGCAAAAGCTCCAAAGTTCCTAATGAACTTTCTTTGAGAAACATCTCGTCTTGAAGTCGGCCAGAAGCTGCCACATGTTTCTGACGGCTGACGCGGATCCGAGGAGACGTTGGAAGTAAACGACCAGTTCAGACGTACGAGGGCCGGAAGGACTCTGTGCACCTGGGAGGCTGGTAATATCTTTATCAGACGCATCGTCAAAAGGTAAAGCTGTTTACAAACGTACCTGGGATTTAGCCGAAGTCGGATGGAAAGTGTCATCTCTGGTTACACTCGAGATAAATAACTTAATCTCTCCAACCTCTTATTCCTCCTTTTCCCTTTCCCTCTCAATCTTAAGCTGGAAACTATTTTAAGCTGAAATGCCCACAGACTAAATATGTTAACATCCAATATTTATGTCTGTTGTGTTAAATTTAAGTTTGCTGACGTATTAATTTGAAAGAAAGTGAAATCATGTCAATCAAGTGTAATGGTGTTAATTTAGTTGATTTATTTTAAATAAATGATAGTGTCTCTTTGACATATCAAACTAAGTTAACGTCTTTGTCACTTAATGGCTTTGTGTATTTATCCATCATAAAGATCACAGAAATATTGGGTAAACTGAAAAAGAACAGAATCCGTGAATTTACTATTCAATCTGAATAAGTAGATTAATTAAGGATAAAGAGGTCAGTATTAATATTGACCTCCTTATAATTCTTACAATCATATGGGAGAGGGTGTCTGACCGGTCCGGTTTTATTGTCCTCTGGCTTAGCCTCATTTGAGGTCTTACATTTGTTGCTACCCATAATTGTTAGTTATGTTTTTCCTACATTGTGTTTTTTATTCATATATTTGTGTGAACAGTATCAACTGGTAATGTCTCAAAACTGACTCTTTAGTGTCTCCTGGAGGCCAGGCTTCTGGGTAATTAGAAAGTCTTGGTTCAGCATGTTCTGTACCATATTTTACAATGTACAAGGAATTCCTATTTATACTCACTTCTGTGGAATTCTTGGTTTTTCTGTCTGTTTGTCACTCTTCATTCCACAGCCAATCACTCAACTCACCAGACCTGCTGCCATTCTGAGGAGGACTGCTGACTCACCTATTTAAGCAGCTGCCAGACACCTCTTCAGCGCTGGGACATCTTCTTCCATTCGGACCTTCCACGGGCCTGACTCCTCTGGTCTTCTCTAAGACCGTCTTCATCCACTGGTCTCATCCTCTGTGGATTATTAGATGTTCCATCGCCTCCTTCATCTACACCATCCGGCTCACCAGCTCCTCTCTCCAACAGGACTCTCTCTCTCTCTCTTTCTTCCTCTTCCGGCTCTCGACAAAGCAAGTCGCATATCTTTTTGCTCCTTCCCTCCCTAAGTTTTCCTCTCCCTGCTTGCTTTTTGTCTCGTCCGTGACTCTTCAGCTCACTCGAACCAATTTGCGATGTAGTTAATAAATTGGGCTGTTTCATCTATAGATAAGATTTTTTCCACGAAGCGGACCGGGCCAGGAGAAGCGGCCTGCCCCTCTGACACGCACGCTGTCGGATACATGATGGACTCCTGGGGACAGTGGCAACCCATGTGTTTGACCGTCCTGTGTGTCGAAGACGTGGAAGATTTGTGGATTATTGGGATATTAGTAGCAGCTGCTCTGTTTTTTGGCGTGAGCGGAGCTGTCTGTTACTGGAAGTTCAGGAAGACTTCGGCAGCTATCGGCACACTGGCCAAACTTCCTGATCAGCAAAAGTCTCTGATCCGGGCTGTGAGCTCCTCAACCCAGCTGTTGTACGAGCTGAACCGCACAATGGGAGCGGTAGACCACCGTGGACCTGCGGTGCGCTTTGGAACTCGTTTACAGCCGCCCGGCATTAATCAGGGCACGGTTGGAGGTTTGTAGCTTCGGAAACTCATTTGATTCGGCGATTTTGGACCTGAACAGCACCTGGACTCTGGAAGGCTGCAGTCAAAAAGAACACTGTGGCCTGGATTGAAGATAAACAAAAGAACTATCTAATCTAGTTTCTGCGCGACCTTGGAAAAGAAGAAGGCTGTTGGGAACTATTCTCCTGGAGTGAAGCTGAGAGACACTGCTGACCCCCTCCCCCTCCCTCCCCAGAGGTCCCTGGGAGTGTGCTCAGAGGCGCCGAGCTTAACATCTGCTGAACTGTGTTATCTGAAGTGCTGCTCACAGACTCTTTGATCTCCTTGCATGTCGTCAAATCTGCAACAATGTCTTGTCTGGCTGTGCTTATTGCTGATAGAGTTTTTGGGACTTTATCATAGAGTGTCTTAAGGCAATCTTTGATAGATTCTTTTTTTGAATATCACAAATGATACCTATTGTGTTTTTCCTTTTTCCATATCTGTTTGACCTTCATCCGGAGACGGATGAGCGCGGCCGCGCAGAAGAACATGTAATGTGTTTGGAAATGCTGCAGCTTGCATACTCTTCCCTCTTCCAGACGACTGTGCTACATAATCACGTTGTATTTCGGTGCAATGTTAATAAATAAATCTCTTATCTCTCTTATCTTATCTCTCTCCACTGGTTGCAACCCCAGGAATCCCTCCTTCTACTCTCCTCCAGAACACCTCCTGCAAAACAAAGTAAGAATTTCAATTCTTCAACCCAAGATTCAAAACCATCATATTACCTACGGATATATACTCACCAACTCTCTCCCCTTCCTTTGCAGCTGCTCGAGTACTTTTTATATGCACTGTAAATAAACTTCCCTTACCTTTTATTCTGCCTTGTGTCCTTACTTCCTTGGTCTGCTATTTGGAGTCGACGTTAAAACCAAACCTGATAGTATGTCCCAGCCAATGGACCCTCCAGGCACGACTGAGGAAGTAAGGGGCCAGTTAGGGTCACCAGGAACTTTTGACAATTTTTCTTCAACATTACAGCAGATTGTCACTCAGCAGCGAACCATCCAAAGAAACCTACTGGAACTGGGGAGCATGGTGTCTTTTCTACAGAAGGAATTGCCAACACAAACAAAATCAAATGAAGTTCCTCATAAGGAACCAGACGTTCGTCCTTCAGAGTTTTTTGAAGGTAACACACGAAAATCTGGCGGCTTTATACTCCAATGCGAGCTGGCCTTTAAACGAGCTCCAATTACCTACGACTCTGACTTTGCTCGCATTACATATATTATAAGTGCACTGAAGGGTGAGTCGCTCCAATGGGCACAAGCCTTCCTCCGCCGACGTTCCGTCGACCACTTGTCATACTCCATGTTTTTAAAAGAACTTTCTCCAGGTGTTTGACCACCCTCTCCAACAGAAGGAAGCGGCCCAAAAACTGTTTACCTTACGCCAAGGAGAGGAAACGGTGGCGAAGTTTGCAATACACTTCCGCATCCTCGCTGAGGAGTCCGGATGGGGAGGAAAAGCCCTCCGTAGCACATTCATTAAAGCTCTAAACCGCCAGATAAAAGATAAGCTAAATACTGGGGAACTTCCTTCCGACCTAGACCACGTAATTGCCTTGGCCATCCGCGTTGACAATGGTGTTCGAGAGAGCCAACTCGAGGATGACTTCAACTCCTGTGAGTCTCTCGCTTCCGGAAGTTCCGCCCTCACAGCGCCCGAGTCTGTTTCCGAAGTGGAGCCGATGCAAATCGGAAAGACCCGAATCACCCCTAAGGAGCGACAGCGACATCATGAGGCCAAAGCATGCATGTATTGTGGAAAGCAAGGACACGCAGTAAAGGCATGCAGATTACTGCTAAAAGCCAACGCCCGCCAATAGGTAAGAGGATACTGGTGGGTACAACTTCTCTTTCTCCTAAAAATTTAACCTTGCCTGTGATTCTTTGTTTGAACTCTGTTAATCATCCCATGCAGGCATTACTCGACTCTGGTGCAGAACAGAGCCTCATCAGCAAAGATCTAGTGGACAAACTGCAGATTCCCACAACCAGTTTGGACCCATCCATTCCTGTCACCGCCATCACGGGACAACACATTTCGTCCATCTTTTTGAAAACATTAAATATTAAATTTGTTGTCTCAGGAAATCACAGGGAGTCTGGTGAGTTTTTTGTATTTGACTTGCCCACGTCTCAACTCATACTAGGATACCCCTGGTTAAAGACTCACAATCCATATATTAACTGGACAGAGAACAGAATTGAAAGATAGGGAGAGGAGTGTTCTTTAAAATGTCTCCATTCAGCCATCTCTCCCAGTTCACCTCCTCCATTGGTAAAAGAAAAGATCGAACTAACCAACGTGCCAACCATGTACCATTCTCTGGCACCGGTTTTTAGCAAA
>JBBPBX010008848.1:40705-58593 GCA_038048925.1 Garcialebias charrua
CACATTGAATGCTACACACATTCATACACCGGTAACGGCAGACTACCATGCAAGGTGCTTTCCAGTCCTACCGTGAGCAACTCAGGGTTAAGTGTCTTGCCCAAGGACACAACGACACATGGTGTGGGGAACCGGGATTCGAACCGCCAACCTTCCGATCGGGGGACGACTGCCATTACCACTACGCCACGGCCGCCTCAACTGTGTGATGTTCGCATGGATTTCCATCAATCTGCTTACAACGATAGTCCGATTCAGGCCTATGACTGCTGGCCTGGTCGGGCAACAACCGACACCCCAGGACTGTCAGGCAGAGGCGGTCCGTGGCATGTGTGAACAGTGCGGCTGCACAGGGCGCCATCCAGCAGGGGGCGGCATAAGAGGAGATCCCGTTCCTTGTTTTTTTATTTATTCATGTAGGAGTCCTGCTCTACACCCTGTCTCCCTCTCTCCTCCACACTCCTAATTGGCATTAGCTGCTTCTAATCAACCAACACCCAGGAGGAGTATAAGAAGATCCAGGAACCACTCTACAGGCGCTGGGACATTGCCTACTAACGGTAGTAGTGTTCTAGCCAGTTTTTATTGATATTAGTTGATTCTAAGATTGTGTTTTTCTCTGCGCTTCTTCAGAGTTCTTGGATTCATCGTGTTCCTGCCCTGCCTGAGTTCCACATGAGCTTCAACTCCTCCTGCCTCTCAATAAGCTGCTGCCTGCCTTCCACCACTTGCCTTTTCAAATGCTTGGTCCTACCTTGGATTACTGGAGAATTGGATCACCACATCAGCACTCTGTTTAAGACTTCTCATCGTAAGGATTACTTCAGTACAACAACTATTCATTCAACAACAGTCCATTAAACATCCCCTCCTCTCCTCAGGTGTTCCTGCCCCCCTCATGGATGTCATTCTTTATTCACTGACTGTAAATAAACACTGTAAATTATTCTCTGAGTTCTGGTTTCTGTTCGATTCTGGTCTTTCATTCTGGGTACACCCGCAACCGTAACAAGAATGTCCCAGCCAAAACAAGTACCTCAGAAAGAGTATATTTCTGAATCCTTAAACTCTGGTATAATTCGCCCCTCTACTTCTCCTGTTGGGGCAGGGTTTTTCTTCGTGGCTAAAAAAGATAAGACTCTACGCCCTTGCATAGATTATAGGGGATTAAATGAAATTACTGTCAAGAACAAATATCCCTTACCACTGATAGATTCTATCCACGAACAATTACACTCAGCCAAAGTATTCTCAAAATTGGATCTCCGTAACGCCTACCACCTCGTTCGAATTAAGGAAGGTGATGAATGGAAGACGGCTTTCAAGACTCCCCTGGGCCACTTTGAATACCTAGTTATGCCTTTTGGTCTCTCCAATGCCCCAGCAGTATTCCAGACATTGGTCAATGACATTTTAAGAGATTTCTTGAATATTTTTGTGTTTGTGTACCTAGATGACATACTGATCTACTCCCAAGATGAAGAGCAACACATTCACCATGTCAGGACCGTTCTTCAACGATTATATGAGAATCAGCTTTATGTAAAAGCTGAGAAATGTGACTTTCATGTTCAATCAGTCTCCTTTTTGGGTTTTATTTTTGAAGGAGGACAGTATCGCACGGATCCCGACAAGATTAAGGCAGTGGTGGAATGGCCAACACCGGAGACACGTAAGCAGCTGCAGAGATTTCTGGGTTTTGCTAATTTTTACCGTAGGTTCATCAAGAACTACAGCAGGATCGCTGCCCCTCTTACCCAGCTGACTTCCACTCTGCGGACTTTTAAGTGGACTCAGGGGGCAGAAGAGGCTTTTGGTGAGCTTAAAAGACTTTTTTCATCTGCTCCTATTCTTTGCCACCCTGACCCTAAGAGACAATTTATTCTGGAGGTTGATGCCTCAGACACTGGTGTGGGAGCTGTCTTATCTCAAAGATCACCTATGGACAACAAAGTCCATCCCTGTGCGTTCTTTTCTCGACGCCTTTCTTCTGCAGAACAGAACTACGATGTTGGCAACCGCGAGCTTCTCGCAGTCAAGTTGGCTTTAGAGGAATGGCGACACTGGCTAGAGGGCACTGACGTACCATTTCTCATCTGGACCGACCACAAGAACCTCACCTATCTCCGAGAGGCCAGGAGATTGAACCCCAGACAGGCTAGGTGGTCACTGTTCTTTACGAGGTTTAATTTTGTGTTGACTTTCAGACCTGGCTCCAAGAACGTGAAACCTGATGCCCTGTCCCGACAATTTGCACCACCAGAGGAGACGGGCCTTGAACCAAACATCCTACCCTCATCTTGTGTGGTCGGTTCCTTGACCTGGTCCATCGACAAAGACATTCTTGAGGCTCAGAAGACCGAACCTGACCCGGGGACAGGCCCTGCCGGCACTATGTTTGTACCCTCCAGTGTCAAGGCTAAGGTACTCAACTGGCTCCACACTCACAAGTTTTCATGCCATCCAGGAGTGGCACGCATGTTGGCTCTTACGAAGAGGCACTTCTGGTGGCCTTCCATGAATGTCGACATAAAGGACTACATCTCTGCTTGCCCTACGTGTGCCAGAAGTAAAACTGGTAACCAGCCCCCAGCTGGGAAGCTACAGCCGCTTCCTACCCCTAGCCGTCCTTGGTCTCATATATCCCTCGACTTTGTCACTGGTTTGCCCCCTTCTGATGGACATACTGTTATTCTCACTGTCATTGACAGATTCTCCAAGGCAGCTCATTTCGTTCCACTACCCCAGCTTCCTTCAGCCTTGGAGACGGCCCAGCTGTTGGTTCAACAAGTTTTCAGGGTTCACGGCATCCCATCGGACATAGTTTCTGACAGGGGACCCCAATTCATTTCCCAGGTATGGAAAAGCTTTTGTAATTCCTTGGGGGCCTCTGTCAGCTTGACTTCTGGATACCACCCTCAGTCTAATGGTCAGGCTGAACGGGCCAACCAGGAATTGGAGGCTGCTCTCAGGTGTGTGGTGGAGGACAATCCGTCCTCTTGGAGTCAGCATCTCATATGGGTGGAGTATGCCCACAACACCCACACTTCTTCTGCCACTGGTTTGTCTCCATTTGAAGCCTCTCTGGGTTATGCTCCACCTTTGTTCCCTAGCCAGGAGACTGATATTGCAGTTCCTTCCGTGCAACATCATTTCAGGAGATGTCGTCGGGTCTGGCGCCAAACTAAGCTCGCTCTGCTACGCACGGCTGCTAAGAATAAGGAGATCGCAGACCGCCATCGCTCTTCTGCTCCCTCTTACAAGGTTGGCCAGAAGGTATGGTTGTCAACCCAGCACATTCAGCTCAAAGACACCCCAAGGAAGTTGGCTCCCCGCTTCATCGGCCCTTTTCCTGTCACGCGTCTTATCAGCCCCACGGCTGTCAGACTCCAGTTACCCGCTTCTATGCGTGTTCATCCCACCTTTCACGTGTCTCAACTCAAGCCTGTCGCAGAGAGCCCGTTGTGCCCTCCTGCCGACCTCCCTCCGCCCCCCGTCTCATCGACAACCATCCTGCCTTCACGGTCCGCCGTATCCTGGACGTACGGCGCCGGGGACGGGGGTTTCAGTATTTGGTCGACTGGGAGGGTTACGGCCCTGAGGAACGCTCGTGGATTCCGAGGTCCTTCATCTTGGACCCCAGCCTGATCTCGACGTTTTTCCGGGCTCACCCGGAGAAGCGCTTCAGGTCGCCAGGGGGCGATTCTTGAGGGGGGTACTGTAGGAGTCCTGCTCTACACCCTGCCTCCCTCTCTCCTTCACACTCCTAATTGGCAGCAGCTGCTTCTAATCAACCAACACCCAGGAGGAGTATAAGAAGACCCAGGAACCACTCTACAGGCGCTGGGACATTGCCTACTAATGGTAGTAGTGTTCTAGCCAGTTTTTATTGATATTAGTTGATTCTAAGATTGTGTTTTTCTCTGCGTCTCTTCAGAGTTCTTGGATTCACCGTGTTCCTGCCCTGCCTGAGTTCCACATGAGCTTCAACTCCTCCTGCCTCTCAATAAGCTGCTGCCTGCCTTCCACCACTTGCCTTTTCAAATGCTTGGTCCTACCTTGGATTACTGGAGAATTGGATCACCACATCAGCACTCTGTTTAAGACTTCTCATCGTAAGGATTACTTCAGTACAACAACTATTCATTCAACAACAGTCCATTAAACATCCCCTCCTCTCCTCAGGTGTTCCTGCCCCCCTCATGGATGTCATTCTTTATTCACTGACTGTAAATAAACACTGTAAATTATTCTCTGAGTTCTAGTTTCTGTTCGATTCTGGTCTTTCATTCTGGGTACACCCACAACCGTAACAATTCAAATCTTTTACAACTTTTGTTTTTAACAACATAACACAGAACACTACCGTGCTGTTCCTAGGATGCCCCACCCTTAATTTATTCACATGTCCTCAGTTTAATCACCGCAACAACTGCTGGGGTGCATTTCCTCAACCCAGGTCATCCGTCCCACCTCCACTTTTACTTTCAGTTTTGTTACGGAGGTGACACTACGTGCGGTCAGTGGAAAGATGGAAGAGAGGAAGAGTGAAGAGAAAGATTAAAAAGAGAGAGGCTCTGGAGACAGACAGCTAAATGTGCAAACATTGACACATTTTTCACTCAAACAGCTGCAGCTTGATAATGAGAGATCAAACAGGTAAGACATGCTGTTGAATTTTGCTGCAAAACACTGTTCAAGTTAATTATCAAGTCAATGTATTTTGTAGTGTGTAGCATTGTGACATAACATACTGTTAAATAATTTAAATAATATTATATGAGTCTGGAGAGGGCATGCTACCCTTTTCCCGCTCAAGACCATGGCCTCGGATTTGGAGGAACTGATCCTCATCCCGGCCGCATCACACTCGGCTGCAAATCGCTCCAGCGAAAGCTGTAGATCACGATCTGATGAAGCCAATAGGACCACATCATCTGCAAAAAACAGAGAAGCGATTCTAAGGCCACCAAAACGGATCCTCTCAACACCTTGGCTGCGCCTAGAAATTCTGTCCATAAAAGTTATGAACAGAATCGGTGACAAAGGGCAACCTTGGCGGAGTCCAACTCTCACTGGAAACGAGCCTGACTTACTGCCGGCAATGCGGACCAAGCTCTGACACCGGTCGTACAGGGACCTAACAGCCCATATCAATGGGCCTGGTACCCCATACTCCCGGAGTACCCCCCACAGAACCCCCCGAGGGACGCGGTCGAATGCCTTTTCCAAGTCCACAAAGCACATGTAAACTGGTTGGGCAAACTCCCACGCGCCCTCCAGGACCCTGTTGAGGGTGTAGAGCTGGTCCAGTGTTCCACGACCAGCACGAAAACCACACTGCTCCTCCTGAATCCGAGGTTCGACTATCCGACGGACCCTCCTCTCCAGAACCCCTGAATAGACCTTACCAGGGAGGCTTAAGAGTGTGATCCCCCTATAGTTGGAACACACCCTACGGTCCCCCTTTTTGAATAGGGGAACCACCACCCCAGTCTGCCAATCCAAGGGAACTGCCCCCGATGTCCACGCGATATTGCAGAGTCGCGTAAGCCAACACAACCCCACAACATCCAGAGCCCTAAGGAACTCAGGGCGAATCTCATCCACCCCTGGAGCCCTGCCACCGCGGAGCTTTTTAACCACCTCGGTGACCTCAGCTCCAGAGATTGGAGAGCCCGACCCAAAGTCCCCAGGCTCCGCTTCCTCAGTGGAAGACGTGCCAGTAGGATTGAGGAGGTCTTCGAAGTACTCCGCCCACCGACTCACAACATCCCGAGTTGAGGTCAACAGCACGCCATCCCCACCATAAATGGTGTTGGTCGCGTACCGCTTTCCCCCTGAGACGCCGGATGGTGGACCAGAATCGCCTCGAAGCCGTACGGAAGTCATTCTCCATGGCCTCTCCGAACTCCTCCCACGCCCGAGTTTTTGCCTCAGCAACCACCCGAGCCGCATGCCGCTTGGACTGTCAGTACCTATCTGCTGCTTCCGGGGTCCCACAGGCCAAAAAGGCCCAATAGGACTCCTTCTTCAGCCTGACAGCATCCCTCACCGCCGGTGTCCACCACCGGGTTCGAGGGTTGCCACCACGACAGGCACCAACAACCTTGCGGCCACAACTCTGATAAGCTACCTCGACAATAGAGGCGCGGAACATGGCCCACTCGGACTCAATGTCCCCCGCCTCCCTCGGAACGTGTTCAAAGCTCTCCCGGAGGTGGGAGTTAAAGCTCCGTCTTACGGGAGACTCTGCCAGACGTTCCCAGCAGACCCTCACAATACGTTTGGGTCTGCCAGGTCTGACCGGCATCCTCCCCCACCATCGGAGCCAACTCACCACCAGGTAGTGGTCAGTTGACAGCTCCGCCCCTCTCTTCACCCGAGTGTCCAGGACATGCGGCCGCAGATCAGATGAGACGACAACAAAGTCGATCATCGAACTGCGACCTAGGGTGTCCTGGTGCCAAGAGCACATATGTACACCCTTATGCCTGAACATGGTGTTCGTTATGGACAATCCATGACGAGCACAGAAGTCCAACAACAAAACACCACTCGGGTTCAGATCAGGGGGGCCGTTCCTCCCAACCACACCCCTCCAGGTCTCACTGTCATTGCCCACGTGAGCGTTGAAGTCCCCCAGCAGAACAAGGGAGTCCCCAGGAGGCGCACTCTCCAATACCCCCTCCAAGGACTCCAAAAAGGGTGGGTAATCTGCGCTGCCGTTTGGCGCATAGGCACAAACAACAGTCAGAGCCCGTCCCCCCACACGTAGGCGAAGGGAGGCTACCCTCTCGTTCACCGGGGTGAACCCCAACGTACAGGCACCAAGATGGGGGGCAACAAGTATGCCCACTCCTGCTCGGCGCCTCTCACCAGGGGCAACTCCAGAGTAGAAGAGTGTCCAACCCCTCTCAAGGAAACTGGTTCCAGAGCCAGAGCCATGCGTTGAGGTGAGTCCGACTATTTCTAGCCGGAACCTCTCAACCTCACACACTAGCTCAGGCTCCTTCCCCACCAGAGAGGTGACATTCCATGTCCCAATGGCCAGCTTCTGTAGCCGAGGATCAGACCGCCAGGGTCCCCGCCCTCGGCCACCACCCATCCCACATTGCACCCGACCCCTTTGGCCCCTCCCATAGGTGGTGAGCCCATGGGAAGGGGGACCCACGTCTCCTCTTCGGGCTGTGCCCGGCCGAGCTCCATGGGTGAAAGCCCGGCCACCAGGCGCTCGCCAACGTGCCCCACCTCCGGGCCTGGCTCCAGAGTGGGGCCCCGGTGACCCGCGTCCGGGCGAGGGAACATTTTGTCCATTTATTTTACTCATCATGGGTCGGGGGGGTCTGCCCCGTGGAGGAGTTTAAGTATCTCGGGGTCTTGTTCACGAATGAGGGAAAACTGGAGCGTGAGATCGATAGGCGGATAGGTGCAGCATCCGCAGTGAAGCGGGCGCTGTACCGGTCTGTCGTGGTGAAGAGAGAGCTGAGTCGAAAGGCAAAGCTCTCAATTTACCGATCGATCTACGTTCCCACCCTCATCTATGGTCATGAGCTTTGGGTTGTGACCGAAAGAACGAGATCTCGGATACAAGCGGCTGAAATGAGTTTTCTCCGCAGGGTGTCTGGACTCTCCCTTAGAGATAGGGTGAGAAGCTCAGTCATCCGGGAGGGACTCGGAGTAGAGCCGCTGCTTCTCCACATCGAGAGGAGCCAGTTGAGGTGGCTCGGGCATCTGGTTAGGATGCCTCCTGGACGCCTCCCTGGTGAGGTGTTCCGGGCATGTCCCACCGGGAGGAGACCCAGAGGAAGACCCAGGACACGCTGGAGGGACTATGTTTCTCGGCTGGCCTGGGAACGCCTTGGGATTCCCCCAGAGGAGCTGCTCCATGTGGCTGGGGAGAGGGAAGTCTGGGCCTCCCTACTTAGGCTGCTACCCCCGCGACCCAACCCCGGATAAGCGGACGAAAATGGATGGATGGATGGATAAATGAGTCTGGATGAAGACCAGCTCTATATGAAAAGTGCCCTAAAATGTTAGATAACCCTTTAATGAAATTGGCCTGAATTGATCATAAGTATTTGTAAAAAGGGGAGATTTGTGCAGTTATGACAATTTTTTTAACGTGATTTAGTGTCAGGAGTGATGAGGGGATTGTTCCTGTCAGTATGTAGGAACAGGTGAGCTGTTCTAACTGTGTGTGAACAAGCATTAGTTCCAATATAAACACTTTCTAAACGACAGTAGTGACATTGTTATCATTAAAAGTAAGATAATAAATACATAAAGCAATGAAAGGGAATAGTATGAAAGTAATATGAAATAAGCCTGCATATTTTACCATTGAAAATATATTAATTGGTTAAGTCAAAATGTGTTTTCCATATCAAATGTGCTAAATCTTTACAGATAATTGTTCTGATGCAGGCTCAGTAAATGTAGTCCTCTGGACAGATTCTTCTTTGTATCAAAAAGACTTCTTCAGTCTGAGGAGCTGTGACAAACTCAGTCATCTTTCCTCCTTGATAGAGAGGAACGATGGTTTGAGAGAGGAGTAAAGGAGGCCATCTTTGTGAAAAGAAACCGTCCATCATTAAACAGAGGTGGAGGCCTCCATGTTCAACTGTCCACCTCTCACAATGCTGTTATTGCTAGTATCTTACTGTTCATATAAAATATTTGATAATGTTCTTATAGAAACAATTCTTGAATAATGTTCATAATGTGTTAATGCTACATGTTTGTCTCAGGCTACTTCTTGTTCTGCCATTAACTCTAAATACTTATTGAATAGTTTATATATGTAGGTAAAACTAGATGTTGAACAACCCATTAAAATACACCAGAATGCAGGAAATGGCATCTATTTTATTCAAAATTTTCTGGGAGAGGACCCCCACTGGCAACCTAGCGGGGGGGGGGGGCGCCATTGGGGTTGCTCGCACAGGGCGCCAAATAGGCTAGGACCGCCTCTGCTGTCAGGTACACCGTGCATGGACTTCAGCTGCCTTCATCGGGCCTTTGTTGCAGATAGTCAACGTTAACTTACTTCTGACAAAAGACTATTGAAATATTATTGAAAGACTATTGAAATTCTATTGAAAGACAATTGAAAGACTGTTCAGTACAGCAGGACAGATTCTCTTGCCCAAAAGAGCCAGACTGGACTCAAAAAAATCTTTGAAAATCAGCTTAATCTGAACTTGGACAAGAAATTATTGCTGCAATATTAAAATGTGTCAGTTCATGGAAGTTAGGAGACAAGAGATGTCTCCAAATGCCTCGACAGTCAGGTCCAAGTTTCAAAAAATGGTGTCAGGAAGTTAAAATATTGTTCACTTTTGATCCATTACAAGGTTATCTAGACAGTATTTTAACTAGATTTGAAGAAAAACTGCAGTTGAAATGATCAGAGCCTGTTCCTTTGTTAGGTCTAATGCTCCTTTTTTCAGACAGACAACTTTTACTTAAACATGTTTACAAATGACCCAATGGTTTGTGTTAAATAAAAACTTTCAAAGGTATAATCATTCTTCTTCCTTATTATGTTTAATGACATTTAACTCTGCATGTCATCCCTGAAATTCTGACACACAGAATCACAAGTCCAAGTGTGAACTGTGTCACAGAGTAAACACAATAAAAACATCTAAATATACATACAGTAGGCACACAATGATTTTGTAGACCATTGCGTAATACATTCAGCAAGTTATTGTACTTTAATACTTTAAGTATTTTTAAAAGCAAGTACTTATTTACTTTTACTTAAGTAAAAACATTAATATGGTACTTCTACTTTTACTAGAGTACATTTTTGCCTGTTTATTTGTACTTTTACTTAAGTAGCATTTGAGTACTTTCTCCACCACTGGTTGCGGCGCACATTAAGCCTTACAGTCAAAAGTTAGAAAAGCTTCAAATCACAAGCCAACAAGCAGGTAGGCAACACTTTTAAGTTGGTAAGTTGGAAGCAAGTTGGTTAAAAAATATTCTTTTTTTTTTTTTTTGTTCCAGATTTATTTAAATTTGTTTAAAAACCAGAATTGGACCTTTGAGTGTTTTGTTTGTTGGTCGATCCAGGAACGTTTCAGGAGGTGAGGCCTCCGGAGCCAAATGAATCATTTGGGATTGAAAACATGTCTGATTTGTTTCGATATGACGAGATAATTGTCATCTAAAATGCAAATGTTTGAAGTCCAACTTTTTGCATGTTCTTCCCTGGTCTGCAGTCAGACGACGGGGGAAGGAACAAGGATGGAGAAGGTTCTTCTCTGCATCATCGCAGTATCAGGCAAGTCGGTTTTAAACCATTCAGTTCTACAGAACCTGCTACTTTTCAACGCAACTGGCATTGTTCACTGTTCGGGCTAATCAGAAGCCATGGCTGACAGCTGAGGTTTACAGACTCCTGAAAGCCAGGAATGCTGCTTTCAAAGCGGGAGATCAGGTGGGCCTGAGGGCAGCCAGAAAGAACCTGGCCCGGGGCATCAGAAAGGCCAAGAAGCAGTATTCCAGGAAAATAGCTCACCGTTTCAAGGACAGCAAGGATACATGCAGTCTGGGGCAGGGAATACAGACCATCACAAACTACAAACCATCCCCCCAGACCTGTGACAGCTCAACCTCTACGCTGAATGAACTGAATGAGTTCTTTGCTCGGTTTGAGGCAAGTAACAGCACACCTGCACATAAACTCCCCCCCTCTCCTGATGGCCAGGTGAGGCGATCATTCATCAAGATTAACGCCCGGAAGGCCTCTGGTCCTGACAACATACCTGGTCGTGTGCTGAAGGACTGTGCAGGGGAACTCGCAGCGGTCTTCACGGACATCTTTAACATCTCACTGAGCCAGGCCATCGTCCCCACCTGTTTCAAAGCCACCACCATCATCCCTGTCCCAAAGAAGGCAACGCCCGCATGCCTCAATGACTATCGCCCAGTAGCACTCACCCCCATCCTGATGAAGTGCTTTGAACGGCTAGTCATGAAAAGCATCACATCTGTCCTCCCTGCCTCCCTGGATCCCTTCCAATTTGCATACCGACCTAATCGCTCAACCGACGATGCCATCTCCTCTGCCCTCCACACAGCTCTCACACATCTGGACACGAAGGACTCTTATGTTAGAATGCTGTTCATCGACTTCAGCTCGGCATTCAACACCATCATCCCCCAACAGCTCATCCTTAAACTGGACAGTCTGGGGCTGAACACCTCAATGTGTAACTGGCTGCTAGACTTCCTGACCGGGAGACCACAGACAGTACGGGTCGGGAGTAACACATCTAGCACCATCACATTGAACACAGGGGCCCCACAAGGATGTGTGCTGAGCCCCCTTCTATTCACCCTGCTAACACACGACTGCACACCATCATACAGCTCCAACCACTTCATCAAGTTTGCGGACGACACAACAGTGGTAGGTCTCATCAGCAACAACGATGAGACGGACTACAGGAACGAGGTGAGCCGCCTGGCCTTGTGGTGCGGACACAACAATCTCACTCTCAACGTGGAGAAGACAAAGGAGATTGTTGTGGACTTCAGGAAGAGGGATGCCCAACATGCCCCTCTGACCATCAACAGCACCGCAGTGGAGAGAGTAGACAGCACCAAGTTCCTGGGAGTGCACGTCTCAGAGGACCTGTCCTGGAGCAGGAACACTGCATCACTGGCCAAGAAGGCTCACCAGCGTCTCTACTTTCTCCGCAAGCTGAAAAGGGCTGGAGCTTCAACCCCCATCATGTGCACCTTCTACAGAGGTGCCATAGAAAGTGTCCTGACCAGCTGCATCACGTGTGTGGTTTGGTGCATGTACTGCATCCTGCCGCAAGAGCCTCCAGCGCATCGTGAGAGCAGCTGAGAAGATCGTCGGCACCTCCTTCCCCTCACTGCAGGACTTACACAGCAACCGCCTCACTCGGAAAGCCCTCTGCATGGCAGGTGATCCCACACACCCACTACACAGCTGCTTCAGACTGCTGCCATCAGGGAGGAGACTGAGGAGTCTCCAGGCTCGAACCAGCAGACTGAGAGACAGCTCTGTTCATCAGGCAGTCAGGATGCTAAACACTCTGCCTGCTCTGCCTCCCCTCCCATTTGAACTGCCTTAACACAAAAAACTTTCTCACACATTACCACACAACACAAAGATTTTAACACTGGACTCTGTGTCATCAAACGGGTTATTCACTAAACTCTCGGTCATGTGCTCATTCAGTTTGCACTACTTCTCATATTTGCACTAATGTTTGTATTACATCACTGCCTATAGTCATACTACTGTTTACATTCACTGTTTACATTTATTAATACTGTTTACATTTATTACTACTGTTTACATTTATTACTACTGTTTACATTCACTGTTTACATATATTAATACTGTTTACATTTATTAATACTGTTTACATTTATTACTACTGTTTACATTTACACTACTTTTATATCTACACTACTGCTGATACATATACAGTATTCTCTGACCAGCCTTATTTAAGGATGCCCAATGTGCCTTACTGCATATGCCACTTTGCCTCTATACCAACATCAACTACCTCATACATATACTGTGTACATTAACTCATATGCTGCTTTGCCACTCTTTGCAAATGTCAATGCTAGAACCTTCAGTTTATTTTATAGATATACTTTTTATACTTTTTTTACTACTATGCAAAAACTCAGGACAGTATTACACTTTTATTATTTCATTTTATGCTTATGTTCATTAAATGTTTAGTGTTTTAGTGTTGGTGTAAATTTTCATACTTTTATACTACTATGCAAAAACTCAGGACAGTGTTACACTTTTACTATTTTATGCTTATGTTTATTAAATGTTTCAGTGTTTTAGTGTTTAAATGGTTACTGTTGCACCGAGGGACTGAGAGAAACGCAATTTCAATCCTGTGTATGTCCTGTACATATTGCAGTTCTGACAATAAAGTTGACTTTGACTTTGACTTTGTCAACCTTTGCTCCTTCTCTTTCCCTTTTTGTAAGTGCACTTTACAACAACACACATCAACAGCACATTTGGGGATGGGTGTGTGTGTGTCAGGGTCTAGGTGTAGGAGTCCCGCTGTCTGCAACCCTCTCCAAGATGGCCGCCAATTGACACCAGCTGACGGTCATCCATCTAATGAGGAACACCTCTACTTAAGGCTGCAGTCCAGTGAGATCCAACGCTGGAGCATTGTGCCTCAATCGGTATTTATGACTTCAGCCAGAAGTTTTAACCTGATAGAATGCTTACCTTGTGATCTTGTGCCCGCAGTTTCTTGTGAATCCTTGGATCTTGTTTTCCGTCTGCCAGTTCCTGCCTTGTTTCCACTCGCCTGCCAGAGTCTGTCGGTCTCGCCTGTCCTTGGTCTAGGATTTTTCCCATCTACTCTGGAGTCCTGAAGTCCGTTTAGAACCTCGACCCAACATCCTCCTGTAAGATAACAAACAGAGCATCAGTTTTGATTCACCTATCCCACAAGAAGGATCCTGACACTGTTCTCTCTTCCAGGCACTCCAGAGACCCCAAGTGTTCCATTTTCACCTTGTACATAATAAACACTGTTATTATTGTTACTCTGAGTTCTGCTTCTGTTCTGGTCTTGTACCACTCTGGGTTCAGTCGGTCCTTACAGAATGCTCCAGCCATAACCGACCCAGAACGAGACCAGAAACGAGCAAACTCCGTCCTATTTCCAGATGGATCGTGTGACCCTGGTCGAGGAGACACTTCAACGTGTCTTAGCTCAACAAGACGCCGCACAGGAAACCATGAAGGAACTTGGAGGTATGGTTTATACTTTAACCCAAAGACTCAAACCCTCAGCTCCTGCTTCTTCCTCTGTTGGAGACACTCCTAACATGACGCCCGAGACCGGTGCCTCAAGCCAGCAGCTAATTGTAGCTAGTGCCTAATGTGCCTTATGTGCCTTACTGCATATGCCACTTTGCCTCTATACCAACATCAACTACCTCATACATATACTGTGTACATTAACTCATATGCTACTTTGCCACTCTTTGCAAATGTCAATGCTAGAACCTTCAGTTTATTTTATAGATATTTTTTTATACTTTTAATACTACTATGCAAAAACTCATGACAGTGTTACACTTTTACTATTTTATGCTTATGTTTATTAAATGTTTTAGTGTTTAAATGGTTACTGTTGCACCGAGGGACTGAGAGAAACGCACGTTCAATCCTGTGTATGTCCTGTACATATTGCAGTTCTGACAATAAAGTTGACTTTGACTTTGACTAATTACAAAACCTTCTGAATTATTCTCTGGAGACCCTTTCCTCCTGCAGTGTAAACTAGCGTTCAGAGCGGCTCCTCAACTTTACACAACAGATACAGCTAAGATCACGTATTTCATCAGTCAGCTAAAGGGTGATGCACATCATTGGGCAAATTCCTACCTACAGTTTCATAACATTGATTATATCACCTTTTATACCTTGTTAAAGGAATTCAGCCGAATCTTCGACCGGCCCCTCCAACAACCCAACGCCGTAAAGCGGCTCCTTGGACTCCGTCAGGGGGGGTCGGCCTGTCGCAGAATATGCCCTAGAGTTCCGTGTCCTTGCTGCCCAGACCGGATGGAACGGCCTCGCACTTAAAGGTACTTTCTTAAATTCTCTCCGATCCCATCAACGACCAGATCGCCGCTAGAGATTAACCTGATAGTTTTGACGAGCTAATCGACATGGTGGGGGCTATCGACGAGCGTTTCCGGGAGCGGAGAAGAGAGAAGAGCTACAACTCCCGTCATCGTTCCACTTCCGGATTCAGCACGTCATCAGGTGAGCCCCGCACCTACAAGAACTCGTTTTTAAACTACAAGACCCAGAGGGACAGAGATCCCGTGTCATTTCCTCATCACGCTGTTTCCACAGAACGGTTTCATTCATTCTCTGAACCTGAGCCCATGCAAATAAATAAAATTCATCTGTCTCCTGAGGAGAGACAAAGACGCAGAGACAATAATGCCTGTATGTACTGTGGAAAGACCGGGCACTACCGGAAAGATTGTCCATTCCAGGAAAACGAGAACGCCCGCCAATAAGGAGAGAGATATTGGTGGGTACTTCTGCTCTCTCCTCTGCCTGTCGACTCTTATTACCCACAATTATTCAAATCCACCACAATCATCTTCCTGTTCCAGCTTTGGTGGATTCTGGCGCAGAACAAAATTTGATTAGTTTAGACTTAGTTCAAGGGTTATCTCTGCCCACTCAGGAGATTCTTCCCATCTGTATAGCTGGGGTTACTAGGGAAACTTTAGACCAGGTTACTCTAAAAACTTCTGACCTTCGTCTAATTATTTCAGGTAATCATCACGAAACTGTTTATTTTTATGTATTCAAAGCTTCCACTCCCCAACTTATTCTTGGATACCCTTGGTTAAAGAAACACAATCCAACCCTTAACTGGGAGTTGGGGAGAATTGAAAAATGGAGTGACAAATGTCTAGCACAGTGCCTATGTTCTGCTGTCACTTGTCAACCTGCGGAAGCTGTGTCACTCAAATAAGTAGACGTCTCTGAGATCCCATCTGTTTATCATGATTTGGCTCCCATTTTTAGTAAACAACATGCCCTGTCTCTACCTCCCCACCGTCCCTATGATTGTACAGTCAACCTCTTTCCTGGTGCCACATTACCGGCTAGTCGATTGTACAACCTGTCGAGACCTGAAAGGGAGTCCATGAAGAAATACATTGAAGAGTCTCTTGAATCTGGCATAATACATCCTTCTACTTCACCCGTTGGTGCTGGGTTTTTCTTGTGGGAAAGAAGGATGGGACTTTACGTCCATGTATTGATTATAGGGGTCTTAACAATATCACAATAAAAAATAAATATCCATTGATATTGATTGGAAAGTACTCCTACCCCTTTTTTAATAAGGACAGACCACAAAAACCTTACATACCTGAGAGAAGCAAAGAGATTGACCCTCAGACAGGCACGATGGTCCCTTTTCTTTAACCGGTTTAACTTTATTCCGACTTTTAGACCTGGCTCTAAGAATGTTAAACCAGATGCTCTCTCCCGTCAGTTCTCTTCCCCAGATTCTCCGGACATTGAGGAAACCATTATTCCACCGATCTCTGTCGTGGGAGTTCTCACCTGGCCCATCGAAAAGGATGTTTTGGACGCTCAAAAGGATGAACCTGACCCTGGCACTGGTCCCTCCGGCAAACTTTTCGTTCCCTCTAACGTGAGGGGTAAGGTATTGGACTGGCTCCATTCTCACAAACTTTCCTGTCACCCTGGTACCACTCGTATGCTCTCCTTGGTTAAGACTCATTTCTGGTGGCCCACACTTACCCAAGATGTCAAGTCCTATGTTTCAGTCTGTCCGACCTGTGCTAGGAATAAAACTGGAAATAAACCTCCTGCCGGACTCCTCCAACCCTTGCCCACACCCGGTCGTCCTTGGTCTCATATTGTTGTGGACTTCGTCACAGGTCTACCCCCTTCTGAAGGTAACACAACCATCTTCACCATCATCTACCGTTTTTCGAAGGCTGCTCATTTCATTCCCCTTCCCAAGCTTCCCTCTGCTTTTGAGACGGCTCACCTTCTTATCCAACATGTGTTCCGTGTTCATGGTATCCCCTCTGATATAGTTTCAGATCAGGGGCCCCAGTTTGTCTCGCAGGTCTGGAAGAGTTTTTGCTCCTCATTGGGGGCTTCATCCAGCCTCACTTCGGGTTATCACCCTAAATCTAATGGTCAGGCTGAGCGGTGTAATCAGGAACTTGAGGCCGCCCTCCGGTGCGTTGCCGAACGTAACCCCTCGGCCTGGAGCAAGCATATGATTTAGGTTGAGTACACCCACAATGCTCACAAGTCCTCTGCCATAGGTATGTCCCCGTTTGAGGCTTTTCTTGGATACCTTCCCCCTTGTTTCCCAGTCAGGAGATCAACGTTCTGGTTCTGTCTGTCCTGCACCATTTCCGCCATTGCCGACAGGTCTGGCGAGAGACGAGGGTGGCCCTCGCTCGTACAGCTGCCCTGATTAAGAGGTTTGCTGACCGCCATCGCTCTACGGCTCCCATATACAAGATGGGTCAGAGAGTCTGGCTCTCCACAAAAGACATTCCTATTATGGACACCACGAGGAGGATGGCTCCTCGTTTCATCGGACCTTTCTCGATCTCGAGGATCGTCAACCGGTCTGCGGTGCATATTCAACTCTCCTCATCTATGAGGATACACCCCACGTTCCATGTCTCTCAGGTCAAGCCTGTCTCCGAGAGCCCCTTGTGCCCGCTCTCCAACCTTCCTCCTCCTGCCCGGCTGATCGACAACCACCCAGCCTTCACTGTCCGGGCCATTTTGGACGTTCATCGCCGTGGTCGGGCTTTCAATACCTGGTTGATTGGGAGGGTTATTGTCCTGAGGAGCGATCTTGGATTCCCCGCTCGTTCATCCTGGACCCCAGCCTCAATACCGCCTTCTTCAACGCCCACCCGGAGAAGCGCCGCGGGTCGCCCGGAGGCATTTCTTGAGGGGGGGGGGGTACTGTAGGAGTCCCACTGTTTGCAGCCCTCTCCAATATGGCCGCCAATTGACACCAGCTGACGGTCATCCATCTAATGAGGAACACCTCTACTTAAGGCTGCAGTCCAGTGAGATCCAACGCTAGAGCATTGTGCCTCAATCGGTATTTATGACTTCAGCCAGAAGTATTAACCTGATAGAATGCTTACCTTGTGATCTTGTGCCTACAGTTTCTTGTGAATCCTTGGATCCTGTTTTCCGTCTGCCAGTTCCTGCCTTGTTGCCACTCGCCTGCCAGAGTCTGTCGGTCTTGCCTGTCCTTGGTCTAGGATTTTTCCCCATCTACTTTGGAGTCCTGAAG
>JBBPBX010008849.1:0-13930 GCA_038048925.1 Garcialebias charrua
CCTGTGTAAGGACATACAGGGAACCAGACCTCACCCAGGCAAAAGACAGGCCTCTTGGGTTAGTCTGGATAAGTGATTTCACTACACTCCCATATAACCCAAGCCCAATGGGGACACCCTGGATTTTTAACGCGGTCCAGATGATAATACAAGGACTCCAGGTTAAAATCAAATGGGGCCCAAACTATGCAGAACCCCATCAAACAGAATACTGTGAAATCTCTGTGGGGGATCATATCATCTGGGCTACGAGTCCAACTTTACGGATAGGGATCCACGAGAGGGAGTGTGATCCAGAGAAAGTGGTGGTTGAAAACACTAGACTACCCGTGCGAATGCTGTACGACCGAATCCATGCCCCTTCCCATAGCTGGGAAAATTATCCCTTAAGGCTGGCTTACAGGATAAAGATATCCTACAGAGGGCATCCATTAGTCTGTATAACGACACAATTGATCGAAATGGGCAAAGATTATGATAGATTCGCGACCAAAATGAGAGAAAAAGCCATAGATCAGATATTATATATATGGGAACATTTCGAAGCCTCTGCCCGCAATGATGCACCCTTTGGCCAGTTGCAAGGCCCCCAATCCGAACCTCTATGTTGGGGGGTCTCCCAATGGAAATGGGTGTGGCGGGGGTTGAACCCAGACTTGCATCACCCCTCGCCCCTTTGTGTGGAGCTCTATAAAGAGAGGGTGATGAGAAACGAAAGAGGAGAAACACCACCTAAACCCCCGAAGCGCACGATCAGCCCAGAGACACGACATCGGATCCTAGCATGTCTGGACCCGATCTTTCCACCAGGTTTGTGATGGATGAGGACATTATAGACTCGAAAACAATAGATGAAGATACTGAGAACATTTTGGTTCAATTTGAAAGAGATGGTCCAAAAATACCAGCTCTGAAAATAACAGGAAATGATAAAATAGTTTGGCTCAACAAACCTAAACTCGATATCTCTCTATGGACGGACTGCACCAAGAATTACTTTTATTCAAACACCAAATATTTTAAAAAGACTAATTTAAATGACCCTCAAAAAGAATATCACTTGAGACCAGCACACCTGCCCCGATATGAGAATGGTCCTAAACCTTGCCCGCCAACCTCACCATGGATATTCAACGTAGTTTACCTGACCGTAGCAGGAATAAGTATCAAATTAAGATGGGGACCTAACTATCGTGAAACATACCAAAGCCGATTCTTTGAAATCTCTGTGGGAGGCATGGTGATATGGACCACAAGCCCCGCCATGGTGAAAACCATCCAAGGAATGGTGAGTAACCCAGAGCGCTATATCATCGAGAATCAACACCTGCCTATAAGAGTGCTAAGAGACCGTATGAACACCCCCTACCGACGTTGGCACAGGCCATGGGCAAGAGAAGGGTACGTGATGCATGTGTTGTATCAAGACCAACCATTAATGGTTCTAATAGAATCTGTGACCCCAGGGGGTGCCAGAGGAGATCAGTATTTCATAGCTCATTATAAGAAACAACTGAAATACACTCAAGGAGCCAGTTTCCCCCAGAAATGGCGCTGGGAAGGACGCCAGCCTAAACTTGGTGAATGGCTGGTGATTCAATGGAAGTGGGTGTGGAAAGGACTGCAACCTGGATTGCCACACCCCTCTCCACTTTATCTAGAGCTCCTTAAAGACCGAGTGACCACAACTCACAGGCGCTCGAGAAGGAGACACAGGCCCAAGAGAAACAAAGGCTCCAAAGGCAAACCTCTCAAACATGATTCCTCTGAACAGAAGACTGAATAGTAAGGATTCAAGCAGCGATGATTCAGATAGCGATGATGATCCACACATCTATGAAAATGACTCACACATCTACGAGGACCTAGCGACCCCTGACCGACCTAAGGACTGTTCATGTACTACGAGAATGGATAAAGCGACTTGTCTACGAATCCTGCTGCGGGTATTCGTAGTGTTAATAGGCTTAATAATGTTGTTGGTTATTTTGTATCAAGCCGGAATCAGACCATGGAGCCTAACGCATGTGAGAGTCTCCCACGGGAGATCCAAGTATGCAAACATGACCTGCTGGGACATCACACGAAAGAACATCTTCATGCCATGGAATCAAAGTGAGAACATTCAAAATCAGACTTTGACCTGGAATCAAGTGAGAAAAGCAGGCTACCGAGCCTGGAGGAAAAAGCTGAACAACATGCCTGAATGGTACACAGCTGTTGATGCTGAAAACCTGACCGGTGTGTCCTGGACTATAACCGACCTGCTAATTTTGCGGGACGGGTTTGTTGTTTGGACAGCAATCCTAGAACAAGAGGTTAGAAGAGAAATGAGATGTAACTGGATCCAAATAGATAAGCAACCACCTGAAACGCAGTGTGATCGTGCCTGTCGACCACTACCGGGGTTGGCACATCAAGGATACTGGGATACAGAAGTGATCTATCC
The DNA here is from genome assembly GCA_038048925.1 of Garcialebias charrua. Classification (NCBI taxonomy): domain Eukaryota; kingdom Metazoa; phylum Chordata; class Actinopteri; order Cyprinodontiformes; family Rivulidae; genus Garcialebias; species Garcialebias charrua. Next base: position 2,450 of record JBBPBX010008849.1, read on the forward strand.
CGCACCACCTAAAGAAAAAGAGGACACTTGTCAAGCGACTCTCCCTCGTTGGGAGTTTTGGGGCGACCTCCACCTAGACTGTGACCAAAGCCCTCCTCTCATCAAAAGAAATTACACTAGGGAAAATCAGAACTTAACTAAAGTCAAAACTATTCACACTGTTAAACACAAGAAAGGGCTTAAACCCAACGCGACCGAACCAAGACACAAAGTACGGCCCACTGGGGGAACAACCCGTCAGTGGTATACTGGTGCAACCCCCACTCCAATAGACATAGCGGGAGATGGCGGCATAGGTTTCCCAATAAGACATTATGTATACCCAAAATATGACACAGAAAAGGCAAAAGCCTATATGGAATCTTGCAAGGAAAATAAATTAAAGAAACTACCAATCTGCTATTGGAACCTGTATGGTGAGTGCAAATCTCAATATTACTTACCAATAACACCAGTCTGGAATCAGAAATATTATTATTGGAATTGGGCAGCTATATTTCACCCGGCTAATGCTTGGCACGAAAATTGGTTAAATATGACATTACCATGGGTCTGGGTAGTCCCTGGGTTACCCCATTTTGAAGGTGACTTTGTAGAAGAACACTCTAGTTCATCTAGACTTCACACGGGCTTAATGGGGCCATACTATTCGGACATGTTTGTGCAGAAGCTGCCTAGACCAGACGAACTCCTTAATGCACCAAAAGGTGAATTTGACAAGATTGACAAATGTGTAGCTGAACGAATTTTCCTTAGTCTTAATAACTCAGTGTGGGAAAGTAGCGGAGCATCCCCAAGATGCAAACTGTGGGAGACTGAGGTAGCTGTCATGTCTACGTGGCGTTACGATTGTACCACTCTGCGAAAGGCACAAACAGTTAAAATATTGCTCCAAGCTTGGCATGAATACCATAAGAGGGATAAGACAAGAACCTGGTGGGGGTTTCAGGAAGAAGAAATGAAAGAATGGGTAGTTCCATGTTTGTATCAATCAAATAATTATTGGATTAGATATCAGTTCTTAGCCACTGTGTATTCCAAAGAGCAAGATATATGGGCGACTGCTATATATCGCCCAGACAGGTATGTTAGTCCTAGGCCATGGAAAATGATTTGTAATGAACAACAGACAGTGTGTGTGATCAGTTTGGCTCGAAGACCTTGTTATGAGCTGCCCGGATGGGAAAGCTATTGTGACACTTATTATGCAGGAGAATACTCAACCCACGCTCCAGAAGTGATCTGGAAGAAATATGGTAAAATATGGAGAAGGTCAGTGCCCGACGATACAACTTGTACTAATATTATATTGGGACATAAGTTGAGAACTAGAAAGTACATTCAGGGAGTAATAATTCCCTTTGTATCAGACTCTATCTCTGCGACCCCAGAACAGATATCGTTGGTCCCTAAAGTTGGCTATTTTGATTGGATGGGGCCTGGTGTGGGGAGTCTGCTCCGTGCTTTACTGGGTCAGTCTCTGCACCACGGTGCCTATCGTGGCCTGGATGATGACCTACGGGGCCATCTTCAAGCTCACCAGTAGACCGCTCCCTGCTGAACCAGAGGCAAGCGGAGATCGTGGAATCTCCGTAGACCGAGATATCTGACTTCCTGGCAGATATAACCACCTAATCAATATAACCAACATTGCTTGAAATCCCTTGCTCACGCTTTTTATTTTTATTTTTTAATTTTAAATTTTCAATTTTTATTCTTTATTTTTTCATTTTACTTTTATTTTTGTTTCATCATTATTAGTGTTATCTCTTTTGTTATTTTTATAATGAAGCAGAATTAACTTGGCCTCATCTCTTTGAGAAATACTCAATGGTAAACGCCGACGGCGCAAGGCTCATGACGGCTCAAGGCCCATAAGACCCCAAGGCCCGGCAAACGTAGTTGAGTGTTTTAAGAGGCGATGAGGACTAAGAAGTGTTGCGATTAGAGAACCTGGTCTGTCACCTCCCTTATTGCTGTTGCAGGAGCCTGATGTATCCTGCGGATTCTGTCGCCATGGATTGACAGACACCAAATACCTTTGGGCTGTTGGTTCGTTCTGGTGGTGCCACAGATGTCATTCCAACGTGGTGGGCACAGCTGTGGTGAATGGAATCCTGGTCCTAGATGAACCAGGCAGCCTGCCCCAAGTGCCAGTAGACGTGTGTGTGGCAACAGAGAGCACCTGTAAAGTCATCTGGACCTCGGCACTGAATGCTGCACCCTATCTGGCGATAGGAGCGATTCCAGCTGGAGCCACCTACCACCCGGTGGTAGCCAAGACGTGGGAACATATGGATAATGGCACCAGGTTCGTGGCCATTCATCTGTACTCGGGGTTGACCTTGATCTATGGTCCAACCTTTGAGGTCACACAAGAGTCATCCGAGCCCAGGTCAAATGTGGGGTTTGACACTTTGGATGCAAACAGCAGAGCCAATCCCACTTTGGTCCCGACTCCTGAGATGAGAGCGATCCAAGATCAAGCTACAACCTCACAAGAAACCCATTTGGCACCATCCCTGGGGATGGCAGCTTCACACCAGAACCCAATCACAACTTCCCTCAATCCCGAATCCCCTGAGGCTCAATCTGAAACCGAGCCTATGGATGTGGCTTCCCCTAACCAACCGATCCTTGTTCGTGAGTGCCCAGAGTGCCCAGAGTGCCCAGAAATGTGTGCATTGGAGTCACTGAACCGCTTCCTGGAACACTTTGGGAGCAGTGAAATGGGTCCATCGAGCTCAACTGGGTCCATAGACACTGATTCCTTTGACCCAACCAGTACTGAAGGGTCAATTCCCCCTAACGTGTTGTTAATGGAGGGATTCAACTTAGGCCCACATTCCCCTGATGAATCAGCCACAGCCATCCAAGCGCTGCAAGAACAACCACAACAAGTGCCTGATGCTTCTGAATATATGCCATCAGATGAAGGATGGTCTGGAATTGAACCAATCACTCCTGTGGGGTCTCCCATGATTGATGATAGCTCAGACCCTATGTTCACTGTGACCATTCTCCCCTCGCCTGTGCAGAGCCCAGCTCATGTTCCAGTGGAGGATCAAGAGGGAGTCCGTGCATCAGGGCCCGAACGAATCGCTACACCCTCGGTGGAGGAGCCAGAAGGAGACTACGAGCTGCAGGTGTTGGATTCCTGGGATGCAACTGAAGATGAGAATTGCAACATGGGACCAGGCGACATAGAGGATCCTGAAACTGATCCAGAGTCTCAGAGTGATCTCGATTATGATGAAGACGATGATGTGCTGACCGGGGATGCGATTGACGAGAACAAGGACTGGCTTAAGGTTCAATAAAATGTGTAGATTTTAATTCCAAGGATGGGGTGTCGAATAAGGTGAAGTTAGTGTTGGAATTCAAACCGACACACAGCATCATTATGGTGCAACTCATGAAAAGATGTATTCTGCTCTTATCGGACTTTGCTCTAAAGGTGCAGCTGTGAGGAATATTTAACACAGGAGGAGCCTTATGATAGCACACCACCATAGGTAAACAGCTGGGGCAAGCAATCCATCCATACACACACACAGGCACGCCCAAAGAAACACAACAGAACCAGAGGAAGAAGATAGAATAAATAAGAAAAGTTTGACTATGTCTTAAGGTTTACCGAAGAACAGGTTGTGAAAGATGGTTTGTAGAGAGCCACAATGAGGCCCACTTAGACACACACACACTCACACACACACACACACATACAGACGCACACTCACACAAAAACATGCAGAGAAGTGCAGAATGAGGACGGCAAAAGGAGCAGAAAAGAATAATTGTTTTAAACCTTAGAAAAACCTATAAAATCTGAATAATAGACACTGTAGTCATAAAGTTAAGGTAAATAAGAGAAGTTAACTGAGTCTCAAAGTTTAACAGTTAAGAGTTGTGAAAGGCATGAAGAGAGTCACTTCCTAAAAGCAAGCAGCCACATTCTCAAAATTCATACACGAACATCTTGAACTAAGCAGAAGAGCAGAAGGGAGAAAAACATGAAGCCAAAGACTTGTTCTAACTTTAATATGGTTTTATCTGAACCTGGTTTAACTTGGATGGGTTTTAATAAGTAACTTGTTCTAATCAATACAAGAAAGAGATATATGATTTTTACCAATAATCATGGTAGATGTGTTTTAACCAATATAATCAAGTGAGATGTGTTTTACTTAATATAATCAAGTGAGATATGGTTCTAACCAATATAATCATTTAATGTGACTTTATTATGATAGAGAGTTAATCATTTTTATGATAACAATTGTAATGATGTGTTACTATGTGTCAAAGATGGTTTTGTGACAAAAGTGATCTCTTGCAAAACACACATGTTGAAAAGTATAACTTGCAAACACTTTACTGGAAAAAGTGATGTAACTAACTGACCGGAGTTGTGTCAACCCCCGGACCTGGTGAATCATTCAGCCTCGAGCACAAAGAGCAAATTCATTACCTAATAAGGGATCATGTAGCTTCAAGCAGAGATTGCAAGAATAGAACAGATCTGCAGCTTTGCCCAGATACTGACAAGGCAAGCAGACTTAGCCAATGACAGACTAGCTATCCCCCTCCTCCTAGGGAGAAGGCGGGACTAAAAGATTTATACTTAACCGCCCTGTTGCGACAGGACGAGGCAGTCTAGCTGTCAGGCTGTCCGAAGTTGTCATGATGAGGTCGAGGAGCTGTACATCAGACATAGAGTAACTGGGGCTGACCTGCTCCACTGAAGACCCAAGGCGTGGTTCAGATCGACTCTGTGCTGACCAAGGAGAACAAGCGTCCTGGGGAAGGACTTCTTTCTTTCTTTTCTCAAGAAGTTGAGGAAAGACTGGACAGTTTTTACCCAGACAGCCAGGACGAAGCAAAACTTGTTTCTTCAGATCAGACCAGCAGGGAGTCAGAGGTGAGTCTCAGTCCTCAGGGACTGAAGGCAACTGCTTCAGGTATTCCCTCTCGGTCCCCGAGGGACTTTGAGGAATGAAAAGGGATGACTGCAAGACACCTTACTGAATCCTGGCTTCAGCTAGATTTAAATCAAATCAAAATAAAAGCGGATAGAGCGGAAGCAAATAGACAGTTCAATTATCCTAGAAAATCAATTGCTCGAGGTTGTTTGATAATACTTAGGGCTCTGGGGAGATACATCTACTGGGTAAGATCTTACGTAAAACTCTAATCCCTGATCCTTAAGGTCAGGAGAGATGTGTGATTGCAAAAGACCACTCTAACTCTGATTCTTAAAATCAGATGAGATGGAAATGTGAGAGTGTACTCTAAACTCTAGCTCATAAAGCTGGATGAGGAATTTTCGTATGATCAAGCGCTCTAATTCTGGTCCATAAGACTGGATGGGTATTGAAAGTGTTAACTGTGTGACATCAATGAGATGACCCTCCGAGCCTCTCCAGCCTGGACTCCAGAAAAGAACCTCCTCAAGGACTCTGTGCAGATCGAGCAACTTAACATCGAGTCTAAAGATTGTTTGGTGAATTAATACTTTTATTTTACTTATAATCATAATAATTAATTGTACTATTATGCTGTAAACGCTGATCCTTCCCTGCAAAATAATTGATTAAAATCAACAAAACGTAAAATTCTTGACTTTTATTCATCATCCACTTGTCCATGGAAATGTAAGTTTGGTTCACAATGATAACATCAAATATTAGGAGGTTTTGAAAGGTTGAGCATTAGCACCTAATGTTATATTAAAACAACACCCCAGGGTCCAACCTTCTGGATCCTAAAACTTTCTGGGTCAGTAACAATAGCCAGCTTAAACAAAGGGGAAGCTTCCGTTAACATGAGCTGCCTTATACTAACCTCTCCGGTCCCCGGCTACTAAGGTGGAGAGAGGTGTAAGGTGCAAAAAGGGGTGTGGCTTATGGAAGCTAGGAAGTGAATTTGCCCAGATGAATTCCCCTATTAACAGCCTTCAGTCGGAAGCTGTCCCAAGTAGCTACAGGTAATACCCGAGCTCCTGGACCAGTTCAATAGACCCTGTTAGCAGGTAGGCTGCAGTGAGGGTGTGTCATGTGCCTTGTGACTACCTCGCTGATCTAGGAAAGCGAACAATGGGTAGGGGTGGGTGTGTGTGTTTGGGTGTGTCAGCCCACAGCAGCAAACAACACATACCGGCATTCCAAGAATCTCTCATTCACTTACTGAAGCTCACCATTCCACACAACTAATTCCAAAAATTCCGCTCAGCCAACTTCTCTGCCAAGCCTTTCTGATTTGTTAATCTCATCTACACCTCCCATTCATCATCACCTTCACAATTCAATTTGCCTAAAGCATGAACACCAGCCTGTTGTGTTTTGTGTTTCAACTTTAAACTCAAAATACCAGTTTTTTTAGAATAGTGGGCAACAAGCATTTTTAAGTTTCTTATTCAAAGACAAATGACTTTGCAGCTTTTTCCACACGTTCAGGAGTAAACAGAAATCATTTAAATAAATCACAAACAGAGCAAACATTGACAACTTCCTCTTTTTGTGTCAGAGCTCATGTTGGGATTGTCTGTGGTTAGTCATGCTGGATAGCCACCTCTATAATTAGAGTTGTTCCCTGTAATAGGAAACATGCCTCTGCATGCAGAACGTCCTCTACGCTGCTGAGAGAAAGGTTCCTGACAATTTCACGCAAAATGGCCAACCTTATTGCAATTCCAGTAATTATCTGAAACATTTTGTCGTGGTGGATGGAAAGACTGTGGTCTGGACCTGTTAACAGCATGGCCTCTTTGTTTCCTATATCCACTTCTGTAATTAGGTCTCATTGGGACAGTGTAGCAAATTTCCGAGTCTACTAATGGACTGGTAACATCTTCAATTGCCTTTCTTGCTTCGTCAAGGGTCCATGGTCGAAAGAGGAGCACTGTCAGCACTTCCAGCTGGGTTCATAACTTGTATGAGGGGGAAGATGTCAGAAGGACCAGTTTGGTCAGAGTGTGTGACCTGTGAGGTCCCTGTTGTGTCAGTTAGGGCTTCTGCCTGAGGCTTGGTCACTACCTGGCTGGCTGGGTATGTCCGTAGAGACTTGTTTGTGTCAGTCAACTGGTTAACAGGACAAAGAGCTTCGGGTGGGGCTGAAACCACAGGTGCGTCATCTAGGGAAAGGTATCTGACCGGTCTGGTTTTATTGTCCCCTGGCTTACTTTTGCTACTACCCATGACTGTCAGTTATGTCTTCTGCATTGTGTTTTTTATTAATATATTTATGCTCACATACACAAAACAATTGTAAAGCTCCACAGACATGATTTTTGTACTTTTCATAAAATGGCTCAACATATATATTTATTATCATTGAACTATGTTCGTTTTTGCAAATAAAGTGTTAAATTAATGAATAATCCATTCTAAATTGGTTTAAAATTTGCGCCGAGTTTCTCCCTAAACTTCCGGTATTTTCCGTCACGTGATCGTGACGTCAGCTCTAGACTCTGCTCCAACGCGCACAGTGAAAACAATGGAGAAAGATACAAACGCATCCGTCTAATTTAGCCATTTAAAACTTTAGATTTTAGCGATTTGTCTTCAGTGAAGCCAAAGTTATTTCGAGTGATCAACAAGAAACAGCAGGTTATAATTTTTTTTCTGCTGCTGCTGTTTTTTGTAGACTTTTCACTTCAGGAAGTGAGCAGCTGTGTGGAGTTACAGGAGCTGCAAGTTGACGAGGCAGAAGGAATTCTACAACATCTAAATCGTTTCCACAGCACTGAAATGGTAATATATTAATTAATGTTTCTAATAATTATTCAACATTAATTTATAGTTTAAAAAATTAGTCCCTTTTAAAATATTTAGATGTTTATTCTAACATACGTTCTGAAATTTTTAACTACCTGTAGTTTTTATTTGTGTATTTTTATCCATCAAGATTTTTTTATTTTGTTGTAAATTTACATTTATTTAAAACAAAAACAATTTTAGATGCATCTTTATGAATCCGTTTGATTTCATCTGTCCTGTTTTGTCCAAAAAATGCAGCTGAGATGTCTTGACTGGAGACCTGTCCAGGTGTCTCTGTGATGGACTGGAGACCGTCCTGTCCAGGTGTCTCTGTGATGGACTGGAGACCTGTCCAGGTGTCTCTGTGATGGACTGGAGACCTGTCCAGGTGTCTCTGTGATGGACTGGAGACCTGTCCAGGTGTCTCTGTGATGGACTGGAGACCTGTCCAGGTGTCTCTGTGATGGACTGGAGACCTGTCCAGGTGTCTCTGTGATGGACTGGAGACCTGTCCAGGTGTCTCTGTGATGGACTGGAGACCTGTCCAGGTGTCTCTGTGATGGACTGGAGACCTGTCCAGGTGTCTCTGTGATGGACTGGAAACCTGTCAATTCAAACAATAAATGATATTCACCCAATTTTTTTAAATCATATAAATACTTTATTACTGGTATATATATATAACAAAGCCCCGCTTTTCTGTTTAAGGTGTTGGATGATGTGATCAAATCTCCCTACACGTCATCCGAATCCGCTGACACGTCTCTTTGTTCAACTCTTCTTGCCCATGGAGAACTAAAACAACAGAAACGATGAGGGAGAACACGACCCTGATGTTAAAGTGAAAACAAGCTAATTCAAACTATGAGAATAAACATTTTGTGATGCTTCATTTGAGTGTTGTCTTTTTTAAGGCTACAAACTAAAAAATGTTTTATGGTGACATGTTTAGAAAAAAAAGTAAACCAGCATCCTTTTGACTTGTGCAGTTTTTATTAAAATTGTTAAAGGTTTGTTTTTGATGAAATCTTATTGAATCTGCATGTGGTGCCAAAATTAATGCTTGTATATTTTTAACTAGTTTTATTTGTGTATTTTTATCCATCAAGATTTTTTTATTTTGTTGTAAATTTACATTTATTTAAAACAAAAACAATTTTAGATGCATCTTTATGAATCCGTTTGATTTCATCGGTCCTGTTTGGTCCAAAAAATGCAGCTGAGGTGTCTTGACTGGAGACCTGTCCAGGTGTCTCTGTGATGGACTGGAGACCTGTCCAGGTGTCTCTGTGATGGACTGGAGACCTGTCCAGGTGTCTCTGTGATGGACTGGAGACCTGTCCAGGTGTCTCTGTGATGGACTGGAGACCTGTCCAGGTGTCTCTGTGATGGACTGGAGACCTGTCCAGGTGTCTCTGTGATGGACTGGAGACCTGTCCAGGATGTCTCTGTGATGGACTGGAGACCATAGTTGCCAAGTCCGCTTATTTCAAGCGGCATTGGGCTTGTTTTTTCCTGGAGTCGCTTTTAAATTCGGTGAGCCGCTTGTGGCGGTTTTTTGTGCTTACCATGGGTGTTGCGTCGCTTATTTGGGCTTGTTTTGTGAAATGTACTCCTGAAGTTATTTTAAAGGTATTTTTGATGTTTCTCTGCACGCTTAATAAATATGCTGGTTTGGTGCTGATGTAGCTTTATTGTTTAAACTGCACAATACACTTATCAGACGGCACGATCCTGCATTACTCCGTTCTCTGCACTTTCTATCTTCACACACACACTGAACCCGCGTGCCTACGTCACGCTCTCTCTCGCGGTGCGTTCACTGACACTCTGTAATATACATGCACGAACACTGCTGTATACATTACAGTATTGTGACATCATTTTTGAACTTTGCATATAGTGACACCACATATATATCTTGTATCATTCAACTATGTTCGTTTTTAGCAAACAAAATGATAAATTAATGAAAATTACTTTCAAAGTGAGTTTAAAATTAAAAACCGTGTATCTTCACGGGACATCCGACTACACGCGAATGCAACATTGTTCTTTATTCTTTGTCTCTGTTCTTTATTCTTTGTCTAGACAAGACAACGCTAATGTGAGCTCTAAGTGGGGTAAATATGGAAAAAAATATAATAAAGATTGGGAGAAAGAGCGTGCTCTTCAAGACTGGATCCGACCACAGATGGGAGAAAAATGCAAAATGTATTTTTATTTTTTAGACTGAATACGTTCTTTTATGTATAATTTTGCTAGATATATGTAATGCCATAATAAATATGTTTATACTGTTTAAAACTGCCTTTTTTTACACAATGGGATGGGTTGCCAGCTGGGCTTTTTTTGGGCTTTTTTTGAAAGAGCGAGCCGCTTGTTTGTGCTTGTTTTGAAGGAGCTGATCACTTCTTTCGGTCTGGAGATCTGGCAACCCTGCTGGAGACCTGTCCAGGATGTCTCTGTGATGGACTGGAGACCTGTCCAGGTGTCTCTGTGATGGACTGGAGACCTGTCCAGGTGTCTCTTTGATGGACTGGAGACCTGTCCAGGTGGCTCTGTGATGGACTGGAGACCTGTCCAGTAGGGGTTGAACGAGTACATAATTTTTAACCTCGACATTAACATAAAAAAACTCGAACGACGCTCGAGTAGCCGATGACGTCACAGTGTCTTACGATGCAAAATAAATAAATAAATATAAATGCCTAAAAACGTCTTTACAAAAAGAAAAAAAAGACCAACAAAGCATTGGGAGCATTTATTATGCTCCTATCATTTATCATACTGCACATAAGTCACAGGAAAAACAAAACTATTAGTTATATTAATAATATTAAAAGTGAAAGTATAAGGCGATGAAAACCGAAACTTAAAAAACAAATGGGGCCACAGCCACACCGTACCACCGCCTGCAGCTGTGCAATTTAGGTTTACTTTTAGAGATTGTGTTTATAGATTTTTAATAGCTCTAGAGAGATGAATATTTGTTTCTTTTTCTTTGTGAAACGAGAGAGATGAAGCCGTTTTGACCGTGTTATATATGGGACCTGCATTGCAACACTGCCCTCTGCTGTCACAACAATCTACTACGGTGTTGAAGCAAAGAACGTCAACAGGATGTTTCAATGAGAGGCGCAATTCATAAAATTATAAACTGTTTTACCTTTTTGACAAGACTGGACCAGCTTCATAGATCCGTGCGCACAAAGGAATCCATTTTGTAGCGTCTACTAAAAGCTAAAAGCTACCGCGCGCTCTGTTTTTATCACGTGATGACGTCACTACGGGTACCCGAGTTGGACAAAAAAGCCTCGATAGAAGTCAAAGCACTCGATCTCTCGAAAACTCGGTTATTCTGTTAATGCACTACTGTCCAGGTGTCTCTGTGATAGACTGGAGACCTGTCCAGGTGTCTCTGTGATGGACTGGAGACCTGTCCAGGGTGTCTCTGTGATGGACTGGAGACCTGTCCAGGTGTCCCTGTGATGGACTGGAGACCTGTCCAGGGTGTCTCTGTGATGGACTGGAGACCTGGAAACCTGAAAACACAAACTGATATTTTTATTAAAACAGCTGAAAACAAATAGACGATGATCCAGCTATGGAAATTTATGTTTTTTGACGGTATTTGATATAAATTTATTTTTAAATTTAATGATTGACATATAAACATTTTTTATTTTTATTTAGTGAACATTTAGTGCATGTAAACATGCAA
>JBBPBX010008849.1:18672-61461 GCA_038048925.1 Garcialebias charrua
GTATATATGTTTTGTTTACATATACACACACACACTGACAATTTTTAGGTTTAACAGAAATCCAGATAAGAAAAAATGTTTTTCAAATATGCAATGTTAAATATAATACTAAAATTTGGCAATTATTTATTTAGTTATATAATTAGTAAGTTAGTTACAGGTAGTTAATTCAGTTTCTTTTTAATAGTATAAAGCACCACAAAACAATTATTACCATTAGTACATTACTATACCAAGTAACATTACTGGCATTTACCTAAAAGTAGACTTTTGTATTTTCAATCATAAAACTTGGCTTTATATTAAAGAAATTATATATTGATTGTTAATAAGTAATTAATGATATATTACTATCCATTATATTTGTATAACAAGTGTTTCCAAAGAATGTAAGTGTAGTTGACTTAATCATGAATTGTGCTCATTTCGTGCTCTCATTTCTAAGAATAGACAAATAAATATGTATTTTCAAAGTACAAGAAAACAATGAACCCAACGAATTAAACGGAATTACCAGTAAATATTTTTATTATATTTTAAACAAGGTTCATGTTTAAGAGGCTTTTTATGCTTTGAATATAAATCAATTTAAAAATATTTCACCCACATTGTTCATTTTTTTGTCCTTTCAGAAAAGAATTTGTGTTTGTTTCATCTTCAGTTCAAAATTTTTGTGTCCCACGAGTTCTTTTATTTTGTCCCACATATGAAAAAGTTTGGACCCCCGTGATCTGGAGTATACTTTTAATCCTTCGCTCGTTCTTTTGTACACACATTAGGAAAAAAAAACTTTGTGATGATTATGAAGCAAAAAGATTTAAATTATGCACCAGGTGACTCTGGCAACACCACCCACACCCAGAACCTCTGGTGCTGTCTGTAAACACTTAAATACACAAGCAGGAAAATGAGTGTTTACACAGACTTAGAGCTGTGTGAGGGGTTCAATTTCCTTTCAGTGTTAATTATTATTTTTTTCTTTTCTAAAAACGCACATTATAATTTAACACTCCTCTTTGAGTCGAGGCCTCATTGAGGCCTGAAGGGGCCCATTTCTAAACATTTACACATTTTCTATAACTTTAAGTTGGATTATTAGTTCAGCCGTGTCAGTTTTGTTTATCCCTAATTGACCATTTGTTTCCTTTAAAGCACCAACTGTGTTCATAATCATAGAATACATTATTAGTAATTAATAATTAGGTAATATTTCACTATTCATAATCTTCTTCTATTTCACGGTGTTCATTTGTTAATCAAAATTGCAATAATGATCAATTTCTTGAAAACACTATGGATTCCTTGATTATTTTTTGTATTGTGGGAACGTTTGATCAATTCCTGAACAGCATGAACATCTGTACGTACAGCGATGTTAGACGGTGACTTTTATAAACACAAGTAGATGTTTTGCTTCACTTTAAAACATTAAACCGCTGAGGTTTATTCTCTGACGGCAGCAACATAGATCAGAAACTTCAGGGTTCGTTCAGCAGATGTTTGTCTCTGTTTTTAACTGGCGGACATCCAGTCTCCTGATAACAACCAGACACAAACGACTCAACCCCAGGGGACAGTTTTCTATGAGCATAAATGAAAAAATTTTTTTTTAAATAAAAATCGGTGTGGGGATATGTCTGGTCTGGACTGTACATCCCCTCTTCTATTAAAAAAAACAGATTAAGACATTAAAACATGTGGCTGAGGAACAACTCGTACATCAGAACACTTACTGCATATCTGAAGGAGCGGTTGTACTCGCGGTCGTTGGCTCGGAGTTTCCTCTCCAACTCTGAAGATGAAAAATATGTATATACTGTATATTACTTTGACTGCATCAGTTGACATCTTTATCCTGTTAGGTGTCTTTAAAAAAAATAAAAAATCCCTCTTCGTCCCAGCAGTGAATGTTTGTCTGTCAACTGAAAACACAAATATAATGTAAGCAGCATGGTGGCTTAGTGGTTAGCACTGTTGCCACACAGCAAGAAGCTCCTAGGATCAAGACCTGGGTTGGGCCTTTGGGTTGTTCTGTGTGGAGTTTGCATGTTCTCCTCATGTTTCTCTGAGTACTCCGGCTTCCTCCGACAGCCAAAAAAATTAATTAATAAAAGCATGTTAGGAAATAAATAAATGCATATTAGGAAAATAAATAAATGCATATTAGGAAATAAATAAATGCATATTAGGAAATAAATAAATGCATATTAGGCTGCCATAGACCAAGGCCTCCTTTGAAATACAGTTCTGTGAGAACTCAATGGGATTTGCCAGAATAATTAAATAATACAGGTAGTCCTCGGCTTACGACGGTCTCGAGTTACGACGTTTCGTGGTTACGACACGCATCTCCATTAAAAAAAAAATATATATATATATATATTATTTTGAAATTTTTTATTTTGAAAGCCGAGTTCCTTCCAGTTCCTAGCAGTATTGATGGCAGAAACAGCAGAAAAACACAGAAAGACCTGCTCTGGACGGAGCTTCACGGCAGAACCAGCAAAGCAGTGGACAAGTACAGGCGGCGATTAAACGCTCTGGACAGAGGTTGACGGCGGTTTTACAACGGAATACGGCAGATGGACCGAGCTGACGGCGGTTTTACGTTGTAAACAAATATTGGATGGATGGACGGACGGACGGAGGTAGGCCACCGTACAGCAAGCGTTAGCCAGCTCCCTTTATGTGAATGGAGCCTGCTAGGGAGGAGGGAGACAGCGCGATTCAACTTGCTCCTTCGTCTTTAGAAACTGTGTTAGGATAGGCTAAGTGCTTGGTAACTGTACAGTACTGTACATGTTTTGTTTTTTTTGTATATACCTATGTTCCGACTTACGTCGAAATTCGCTTTACGACGCCACGTAGGAACGGAACTCGGTCGTAAGTTGAGGATTACCTGTATATTAAAACATTTTAAGGCATCTGGGTACCTCATTAAAAAAAAATTGTCATTTATATTCAGGACTCCAGGCTTGATGTGGTTGTGGCTGAGTGGTTAGAGCAGTCGTCCTCCAGTGAGAGAGTTGAGGGTTTGATTCCACCACTCGTCACATGTTGATTGTCTCCGGTGTGTGTCGTTGTACGAATATGATCCAAACCACTGGTTAGTCTCTACAGACAGATTTAATCAGATTATCTTTGCAGAGATGAGTGTGGTATGAAGGTGTGTGTGGAGGTAAATAAGGGAACAGATTGTAAAGTGCTTTGAATATCCTGATTGGGTGGGAAGGTGCTATATAAGTAATACGTAATGCACCCTCATACCATAAGAGAGGCTGCGTTTTGAACTGATTGATGATTTCAGGCTGGATGGTCCCTCTCCTCTTTAGCACAGAGACCATAGCCTGTTTTTTTCCACAGAGTTTTTGGATGGTGTTCAAATGTGGCTTTTTCTTTGCGTGATAGAGCTTTAGGCAGCCTTCTGGATGGCGCTGTGAATTGTGTTTGAAGACGATGCTGTGTAGAAGCGTTCCTGAGCCCATTCTATGATGTCTGGAACAGAATCAGAACTGCTTTTAATGTACGGTAGTGATCACGACTAACCAATATTGACTTTCATCCTCGTCCTTTGAGCTCAGAGATATTTTTTATTTATTTATTCTTGAAATCTTTTGATTTGATGAGCTGCAGATGATAGGTTATTCAAAGAGTGCCCATGTTTACATGATCCACTATTTTCAGAGAGTTTTTCACAGACTGGTGAACCTCAGCCCATCTTTACTTCTGAGGGATTCAGACTTTAAATGTTTATATACCCAGTCCTCTTGTTGACAACTGAACTAAACCATATAAATGGTAAATGGACTGTACAGTACTTATATAGTGTCTTTATATGTGATGTAGATACTCAAAGTGCTTTACAACACAGTCTGTGCCCTCATTTACCTCCAACACACACATCCATACAGCACTCTGCTACATCTCTACAAAGATAACTGAACAAATCATTCTAAAGCAGGGGTCTGCAACCTGCGGCTCTGGAGCCACATGCGGCTCTTCGGTTTTTCTGCAGCGGATCTTTCAAACTTTGACCAAAACTGAATTTTATTGGTTGTTATTCAAACAACAAAAGTACCAGTTTTAGCTGTTTTCTTTTCTTTTGCAAGTACTCACTTTGACTGTTTGCTTTAATTCTATACTTTTTTTCTTTCCACAATTTAAAAAAAGGTCTACAGTTAATAGTTTATTTGTCTTAAGCTGATAAAATATCAATAAATATTCAACATCATTATATATATTTTTGCTTTATATAATGTCACCCCTACTGGCCACAAAAGTCTCCTCCAACAAACCTAAAGTGGCCCACGGGCCACCAGTTGATAATCACATAGCAGGTTGTTGCAGCTCTAACACATTTAATTTAGAGAATGAAGGTGTAAAAATGGCTCTTTTGATCGTAAAGGTTGCAGACCCCTGTTCTAAAGAGACTAATGAGAGCTTTAGTTCACATTCATACACCGATGGAACACACATCAGATAACTGTAATAAAGATACTAAGGTTCAAAGTTTTCCTAATTTTACATTCTTTCAGTTTAAACAACCAGCATTGAACATTTTGTTGAAATCGTCCTCACAGTTTCAGCATGTTTAGTGCAAATTTTTCCCTAATTCAAATAAATGGTTGATTTACACGGTTAAAAATAAAATAAAAACAGGATTTGGAGGAGCAAATACAGTTTTACATGATTACATCTTATTAACACTAGTTTTCCTTTGGATTTTGTCCAGTCTAGTAAACAAACTAGTTACGTTGGATGGTCTAAAGTTGTTTTAGCAGTACAATTTAAGGAATTTCTTGTAAAAATAAATTTGAATTCTGGAGTTGCATTTAGTCATTTTTGTGCAACTTTTACAAGCAAACTGACTCCAAACACCTTCTTAACATCCAGATGTTCTCTCTCCTCTGAGGATGGATTAATTTGTTTCAAACATACAGAGGATAATTTTAAATATAAACTTTATAAATAACCCGTGATTGACTTCAGCTGATGAGCAAACAGCTTCCGTCCGCTCAGAGTTTACCTCTCTCTGTCTTTGTGACACAATCCAGACCGAAGAACGACATCTTCTCTTCCTCCTCTTGTTATCTGCCCATCATAACAATCTGGGAATAAAACAGAGAACAAATCAAACGTCTCTTATTATCTACAGTAACAGGAAGTAAGATTACATCCCCATCTTCGGTTTTTCTCTTCGGAGCTGTACAAGTTTCAGCATCACTGCAGAAATACTGTAATAAGGTTTTATTTTGTTATTTTACATCATCTGCTCTATGAGGTAATCGTTACCCAAAATACAACTTGGTTATTTTCCGAGGTGTTGCCTTTAAAATGCACTTTACTTCTGCCTGAGTTTCTTGGACCAAGCAGTAAAGGTTTCGAAATCCAAATGTCATAGTTTTTTATGGTCAAAGGGAATAAATGTGTAAAGGAAATGGTCACAGCTTGAGAAAATGCTCAGTTAACTCCCAAAGTTCACTTTTGACTTCCTTCCAAGAGTCTTTCCTGCAGGTTTGCATCAGGCCTCTGTAGGCACTGATGTTTTTCTCATGTCAGGTTGGTGACTCAGAGGGAGACTCCTCTTTCAGGCAGACAGACACTCCTTAAGGAAAACTAACAGGAAGGAGGCAGAGCCCAGAGCCGTGTCCGATCTTGTTCGGGTGGTGATGAAACCAAAAGCATGGTCTGCTGATCAAACAGACCATCGGAAATGAGAAGTTGATACGAACAGGGTCACCAGACTTTGAAAGAAAAACAAGGAACAAGTTTAATAAAACAAAGAGCTAAAAAAGGCTTCTATCTATCCTTTTTTTATTCATTTTAGCTAGCATTTTGCTACTTTTAGCTATTCTTCTGTAGCTTTTAGTTTGCCTTTTGATACTTTTAACTTTTAGTACTGATATGCTACTTTTAATAAATGGATGGATGGATGGATGGATGGATGGATGGAAGGATGGATGGATGGATGGATGATGAATGAATGGATGGATGGACAGATGAATGGATGGATGGATGGGCAGATGGATGGATAGATGGATGGTGGATGAATGGATGGATGGAAGGATGGAAGGATGGAAGGATGGACAGATGGGCAGATGAAAGGATAGATGGATGGATAGATGGATGATGGATGAATTAATGGATGGATGGATGATGGATGGATGGATGGACAGATGGGCATGGATGGATGGATGATAGATTGATGGATGGTTGGACAGACAGACAGATGGACAGATGAATGAATGGCTGGCTGGCTGGCAGGCTGGATGGATGGATGAAGTCCTCAATGGCTGGATGGATGAAGAATGGACAGATGGGCAGATGAATGGATGGATCAATGGATAGTTGGACAGACGGACAGATGGACGAATGGCTGGATGGATAGATGGACAAATGGATGGATGATGGATGGATGGATGGACAGATGATGGATGGATAAATGGATGGATTATGTATGAATGGATGGATGTATGGATGCATGGATGGACAGATGAATGGATGGATGGATGGATGGATGGATGGACAGATGGATGGATGGATGATGGATGAATGGATGGATGAGAGATGAATGGATGGATGACAGATGGGCAGATGAATGGATAGATGGATGGATATTTGGATGATGGATGGATGAATGAATGGATAGATGGATGGATGGATGGATGGATGGATGGAAGGATGGACAGATGAGCAGATGAATGGATGGATGGATGGAAGGATGGACAGATGGCAGATGGATGGATGATAGATCGATGGATGGTTGGACAGACAGACGGATGGATGAATGGCTGGATAGATGAATGGATGGATGAAATCCTCAATGGATGGATGGATGAAGGATGGACAGATGGGCAGATGAATGGATGGATGATAGATCGATGGATGGATGGTTGGACAGACGGACAGATGGACGAATGGATGGATGGATGGATGGATGGCTGGATGGATGGATGAAGTTCTCAACATTGTTTGCAAAATGACGACAGAAATTCTGACTCTAATTACATTTTAAACTAATCTGAAAGATAAACTATAAACAGCTGCTGATATAACTTATTTTTATTAATTACTACACTTAAAAAAGGTTTGATATTAAATATAATACATTTGAGTCATTTTAACCTTAAAATATGTCTGAATTGTTTTTTCTTGTGAAAAATGATGCAAGTCACACTTAGAGTTTATTTCAGTGTAGCGGCTATTTTAACAATTTTCATTTTTAAAACCACATTTAGTACTTAAAGCCCACTGGTCTTCCTTTCTGCGCAGCCGAATGAGTTCTTCTGCCTTAAATGTGATGCCGTTTCGCCTCATTTAGATTATAACTCAGCTACTTTTCAAGTATTTTCTCACAGAAACAAGTTTTTGGTGAAGGAAGTATAAAAAAAAAAAAAGAAGAAACTGTAGAAAATATTGAGCAAGAAAAATAAATGTCCGAGTCTAGAGTGTGAGGAAACAACTTTGTGGTTTTTGACTAGTGGTTGCCAAGACGATGTCACTAATGAAGCTTTAAATATCAACCATATGAGTTTGTTGGAGAATGTGTGCATATTAGCTGCAACGCCAACAACTCTGGAAAAACTCACACGGAACAGGACACCCGAGAAAAATAGGACAAGAATAACTTGTCTGAAATGTCACAAACGTCATTAAAATAAACAGTCAAGTTTAATTTATTAAAACTTCCTCTAAGTCTAACTCTAAGTCAATAATTTTATTCCTATGTGCATTTGACAAAGCACTGATGGATTTTAAAGTTGTAATTTTCTGCAATAAAAGGGGAGATGTTCCACTGGAGGAGCAGCAGAACGTTTGCCACTATCTGCTTCATTTAGTTCTGAAAAATTATAAAATTTAGGAAATTTCCCTAAAAGAATAGAAGGTAATCTAAATTTTAAAACAATCATTTTTAAAGTGGTGTTTGTTACTTAGGGGTTTGCTTTCTTGCGTTTGGTGCAAGAAAAACTGGAAGTTAAAACGTAAATAATAGTTTCCTTGATGGGAAAGATTGGCGATTTCATGAAACAGGTGACAGGTGTGAGTGGGCGTGGCTTGACTGAGGAGCAGGAGCTGACGGAGATATAGTTGAAACAAACTGAACACAACAAAACTATAGAAAAATCACTACAAAACAAACTTCTGCACCACTCTACAATAAGGCTCCCCTTATAGATGGCTAATAGTTTATAAATACATTATTAATTCCACTATAAATCATTAATAACTGCTTATTACGCATTAATTAAGGGCGACAGAGACAAAACTGACCACTTTCCAAATAGCGAGCCAAGTCTGTTCATCTATATATTTCATCTAGAGTTTTCATACTAAACATTTCAGAAGTACATTGTAAGCACAATAAGCATTTGTAAGCCTATTTCTTTAGCATATAATATTGTACTTTATCACTGCATTATAAGTATCTACAATGAACATTATATCCTAAAAAAATAGGTTTACAAATGCTTAATGTGCTCACAAGGTAGTAACTTAGTCTGAAATGTTCAATACTGTATAACAACTCAGATTAAATATATAGGTGGCAGATTTGGCTCACTATTTGGTAAGAAACTGGTCAGTTTTGTCTCTGTCACCTTTAATTAATGCATCATCATAATAATAACTAGAAAAACCGCATTTCCTACGAAAATGCACGTGTGAATGCCTTAGCGCCGCTCCGCCCTTCTCGCGGCGACCGCGGGAAGTCGAGCTGGTCCACCCTGAAACACTCTCGTGCCTTTCCCGTGCCCGTTCGGCACCCAATGCGTGCACCCGATTTGGTCCACATTCCAAAATGGCCGCCTTCCCATTTATCGTACAACGTTGACGCCAGAGGGTTTTCTGTGCGTCTTGGTGAATTGGACAAGTGTACCAAATTTCATGATCCTACGTGAAACTAAGGCCAATGCGGAGGGTAGTTTTAAATTTTCTAGGTGGCGCTCTTGAGCCGTTTCTTTTGAAATTTTGGCCACGCCCCCAAAATATGTAATCGTTCACCAGTCCTGATGAGTCTGCCAAATTTGGTGAGTTTTGGGATATGATAAAGCTCCCAAAAGGCCAAACGTATTGTGACGGCGTTACGTCTGATTCGCCACATCGCCACGCCCACATGCTCCACCCAAAACGGTCAGTGTTGGAAAGCTTGTTATGGCAACATGTCTTTGGTCACTGGACAGACCGTCATGCTGATTAGGTAACAGGTGTCCGATCGGGAGCTTCAATGTACAACTGTACACTTCCTGTTGTGAGGGGGCGTGGCTTAATTATTGTCATGATTTGACCATTCAGTATTGCAAGGGACCGGATGTGGGTCAATCATTGAAGGTTTGATGTATTAGACAGTTTTCGTGTAGGTGCTATTAGTGTTTCGTTTGTGACGGCGTTACGTCTGATTCGCCACATTGCCACGCCCACATGCTCCACCCAAAACGGTCAGTGTTGGAAACCTTGTTACAGCACCATGTCTTTGGTCGCTGGACAGACCGTCACGCTGATTAGGTAACAGGTGTCCGATCGGGACGTTCAATGTACAACTGTACACTTCCTGTTGTGAGGGGGCGTGGCTTAATTAATGTCATGATTTGACCATTCAGTATTATAGGGGACTGCTTGTGGGTCAATCACTGAAGGTTTGATGTATTAGACAGTTTTCGTGTAGGTGCTATTAGTGTTTCGTTTTTCATGGCGAGATACCTAACTTTGAGGCCAGGCCACGCCCCTTTAGCATATATGAAAACGTGAGATTTTGATCATTTTTTACTCCCCCATGTCTGAGTGATGAGTCTGCCAAATTTGATGAGATTTAGGATATGATAAATCCTCCAAAAGGCCATTTCATTTTAGCTCCATTCATTTTCAATGGGGAAAAAATGGCCGAAAAGGCTTAATAATTCAAAAAGCGAAAGTTGCAGCATTACCAAAAGTCATAGCTGGATTGTCCTGAACGAGCTGAACATTTTGATATATGAATTGTTGAAATGGCACAAAAACTCTAGGAGGAGTAGCGTGCCAAAAAACGTACGGACGGAAGATAGTAACATGCGAGAATAATAAATATAAACACAATCTCTATAGTGTGAATGCCTTGTTGGCATTCACACAATAATACTTTATTTGTATAGCACTTTTTTAAAACAAATGTTACAAAGTCCTTCACATTAATCAATTAAAACAACATCATGAAGAACAGAAAGGGGCTGGACAACTAAATCACTTTTGGCCTTGCGTCCAAACCCCGGCCATCACCTCAGTTTTATCATTGTTGAGTGAAAGATAATTATCAGACATTGATGTTTTGAAACTTTTGATGTCTGTGAGACAGAGGGTTGGTTTATTGAGAGTAGAGACGTCTGACGGATTAATAGCCAAATAAGTCTGGGTATCGTCTGCATAGAAATGAAAAGAGACATTGAATGTATGAATAACCTGACCAAGTGGTAGCATGCAAATGAAAAATAATAGTGGCCCAAGAATAGACCCTTGGGGAACACCACAGTTGAGAGAAGCTGAACTAGAGGAATTATTGCCAGAAATTACAGAAAAAGTTATGTCACGAAGAAAAGATTTGAACCACTTCAGAGCAATGTCTCTAACACCTAATCGGTAATTTAGTCGGCTCAATAGAATATTATGATCAACTGTGTCAAACGCAGCAGAAAGATCTAGGAGCGCCAGCATCTGAGTTTGCCTTAATATCATTCACAACCTTTAATGATGTAGTTCTGTACGGTGATATTGACGTAAGCCAGACTGAAACTTTTTAAGAAGCGAATTAAGACCTGAGAGTACACCACTTTCTCTAAAATTTCCACAATCAAGGGTCATTTAGAGTTCGGCCTGAAGTTGTTAAGATCGTTACCATCCAGGTTGGGTGTCTTCAATAATGGTTCAACAGCAGTGGTTTTAAACATTCTGGGAACTACCCCTGTGGATAATGATTTGTTAAAAACTGTTAGGATATCAGGAATTAAAAGGTGACAAACGTCCTTAAAAAAAGTGTTGCTGGTAAAACAAGAAGAATGTGTCATATATTGATTGTCCTTATTAACTCTGCCTGAGATAAGCGGTTAAATGAATTCATGCTGAATAGAAGAGGCAGACGGCACAATTTGAGCTCTGATAATAATAATAATAAGTAGTTATTTGTGATTTATAATGTGTTCATAGAGGAATTAATAACATATCTATAGACTATTTATTAGCCATCTATAAGGGGAGCGTTATGCCGGGTACCGACCAAACGCGTTTCAGGCAGCGGAAGCGGCCGGTTTACATTGAAAGTCTATGTCAGGGGTCACCAACGTGGTGCCCGCGGGCACCCGGGTGCCCCCAAGGACCATTTGAGGCGCCCCCGGACCTGTTCTAAAAATAGCACAACTCACTACTAAGCTGCATTTAAAATTGCATTTTATTCAGTTGTTATTCTTTTTTTGTATTTAAATATATTTTAAAATGTCTCTTAAAAAATATGTTTATTCATATTTTTTTTTTTTTTTTCAATTTACGCTTTGTTAGTTCTGAAGAGTTTATCAAACTGGTGCCCTTTGTATGACTCCGTACCCACGAAGTAGCTCTCAGTTTCGAAAAGGTTGGTGACCCCTGGTCTATGTGAAGACGCGTCGAGGCGCGTCGAATCGTGAACCGGCGCGTTTTGAGTGTTTGAAGCGGCGCGGCAGTTCATTTCCGCGTACGCAACGCAGCCGAAGCGTCGAGCAGCGTCGAGCCGCCAAAGTTCGCCTAGTTGACCTTTGGCTGCTCGACGCGTTGCAGCAACCAATCGGGAGAGACTCTGCTATGTGATGACACAACGACAACGGGACTTTTTTTTTACTTTTTAGACTTACCCCATCGAGCCTCCATGAAGAAACCAGCCTCCGGTAAGAAACTTGGCATTTTTACAGTTGCTGGTGTGTCCCCTCGAGCGTACGATCACCCCAAACATAAAAAAAAAACAAAAAACGTTTTAATCCAGCAGCTCCAAAGGCTTTTGGAGCTGCAGTTCGGCTCGTAGAAAACCCACTCAAGTAGTAACGAGGCTCACGTGCAGCTGATTTTATCTGCCCGGTGTGCATGAAACGAACAACCCGAGCGGAAAAGGAGCCAGACCCCCTCCTCTGCCTCCTCCCAATGCGCGTCATCAGACGCGTCTTCAGTGGCTTCAGTGTGAACAGTGACAAGCGGCCAAAAGGGGACGGCAGGAGCGTTTCGACGCGTTTGGTGGGTACCCGGCATTATTGTAAAGTACCGTATTTTCCGGTCTATAAGTCGCATCTTTTTGCCTAATTTGCATGCCCTGCGACCTATAGAGAGGTGAAACTTGTTTATGGATTTTTTCCCATATTTTTAGACCAATTTTTGGCTCACCGTTTTTCATTTTGGCAAAAAATGGTGCAGTACCACTTTCGGCCGCTAGGGTACACCAACCGTTCCCACCTCGTGTCCGAAGGCAGCCTCCTCTGGTCGGACTGACTCTGTCGCAGCCCGGCCTCCTGCTCTGGAGCTCTGACACTTCCAGAGAGTCCACCGGCCGTTTCCAGCTCATGTGTCCGAAGGCAGCCTCCTCTGGTCGGACTTACTCTGTCGCTACCCGGCCTCCTGCTCTGGAGGTATGAACTACTGTTAGCTCAGTGATTGTTAGCAAAATAAGTCAAAAACCACAGGACAGATTTTTATCAAACTTACAGAAAGTAATCATTATATGGACATTTACAACTGACTAGCTTTATGAGATATTTGAAATAAAATCCGATGTTTTATAACCGTAAATGTGTCGCGGTTAGCTTTGTTGTTTTTCTGGGTACTTTTTAGCAATAGCTCATAAACCAAACGGCAGATTTTCTTTAAACTTACAGAAAGTAATTACTTGGTGGTCATTTACAAACTGTTAGCTGTATGAGATTTTTGAGCTAAAATTCGATTTATTTATAATTTACTTTCGCAGCGCATGCAACGGTTTGGAAGAAGTCAAAGCGAAACAATTTAAATCCAGTAGATTTGACCATTTCGTGAATTTATTAAGGAACGGTTAAGCTCATGAACCCTTGTGCTATAATGTCAGCTAAGAAATATATATTTTTAAGCGTTTACTTAGCTAAATTTTAAATAAATAAAGCCGTCCCACCCGCGCGTGAACGTGGCGAAACTACTTTTTTTAATCCAGCTGATTTGACAATTGCGTTCATTTATTAAGGAAAAGTTCAGCTAAGACACATCTTTGCTATAATTTTCAGCAAACAAATAATTGTTTTTACCGTGTTAATCTTGTAAAGTCCTTCCGTGCTCGCTCCTGTGGCCGTCATTTTCAGCAGGGCAAATGACGCGCTGACGCATCGCGTAGCTGTGACGCATAGATGTGACTTAAATAGAGGTGCGACACGTTTATGGATTTTTCCAATTTATTGCCAATAATTGGACAAAGCGACTTATATAGAGGTGAGACTTGTCAGGCAGAAAATACGGTAGTACCCAAACTTCTAACAATAAAAACAAAACACATAAAATCACAAATCCTGACATGTTTCTTTGTCTGTAAGGGATATTTGAGGATCAAGTGGGGAAAAAAAATATTGTTGTTTTTATTAACTTTAGGCTTTTCAATTTGACCAAAAAAAATCCCAATCAACCTCACTGAACATTATATACACAGAACACTTGTGTGGAAAGTTTCCTACAGAGGAGGGTAAAGACACGCCGCTCTGTGATTTGAAACGTTTCAAAGTGACCTGGGAGCTGTTGTGTTTCAGGATCAGCACCTTCCTTTTCTCCAAGCAGCTGTTTGACATTAATGCCTGAATTTAATTTGTGCTTTTCCATCCTGCAGGCACCTCTGGCTTCAGAGCTGCCTGTTTCTGCTCTCCCAGTCTGCCCAGCATCGACCATTGGCTGATTTTATTGTTGTCCTTTTCTCTCTTTCTGTCTCCTGGTGCGAGCCGAAGCAGCTGTTCCTCCCTGCGTCTGCTCCTGCTCCGTGCTTCTTCCTGTTCCAGTGGTTTTGTTTACCAAACTGTGCTGCTCAGAGGAAATTGTTTGGTTCCTCTTTACAAAAAAATGCCATTAAATAACCATGAGTGTGAAACGTGGGAGTAAAACAGACGTTGACTGTCTCCACTGAGTTAGCAGCTGATGTCAACATTCTGCATATTTATCTGCACACGACTGTGTACGGTTGTCAAAATATACTTTAATGGACACTACAGGTGGTCCCCGACTTACGAGTGAGTTCCGTTACTACGACTATCTCGTAAGACGAAAATTCGTATGTCGGAACACGAAACACGTGTCGCTCGTAAGTCCGGATTTTCTGTCGTAAGTCGGAAAATTTATGCTAGCGCTACTACGAACACTCGTTTTTCAACACAAACGTACATACTAGTTCATAAACATGCTCAGAAACTTGTTTACAAACGGTTAGCTAACACACTTTCATCTAAAAACACATACCAGTGCTGTATTTTCTGTATGTTCTGTACAACTTTACTGTTCGTTAGTCAGCTCGTAAGTCCGGAACCTCGTATGTCGATGTGCTCGTAAGTCGGGGACCACCTGTATATAATAAAAGATGTAATTATGTAATTGTTCTTACTTTAATAGACGTGTTTATGTTCCTCCTTTATTGATCAAAATGATCTAAAAATACAAGAAATCTTGCAACACTCCTGGTTTCAATGGAAGATTTGAAAAGAGAGAATCAAAATCTTCAACAAGTGTGTGTAAATAAAACATTTAGATCTTTAAAAATGTTCTTGTAAACCGAGTTGTGCTTTGGAATAAATAAATAAAAATGGATGGATGTTTCGTGTTAAAACAGGTCAAACAGCTTCACATCTGGCTTCAGACCACAGTGGAAACGTAAAGTTGAATCAGAGCGAGACGAGATTTAACTTCCACCACCGTTACCAGCAGAAAACAATGACCCACTTTCCTCTTTTTATTTTAAACGTTAACACGCACTTCTTCCAAACTACTGGCTATTGTATAATGTCCCCTTCAAATGCAGAATTAATTCAAATGTATTTGTTGATATGATCGATTAAAATGTATTTGTGGATGTACACTCAATGATTGTTTCTTTGTTTATAGTTTAACTAAAATCTGTTCTGATTTATGACATATTACAGAAAACCAGGTATAAACATTATCAAAGTCAAAGTCAAAGTCAAATTTTTTGTCAGAACTGCAATATGTACAGGACATACACAGGATTGAAATTGCGTTTCTCTCAGTCCCTCGGTGCAACAGTAACCATTTAAACACTAAAACACTGAAACATTTAATAAACATAAGCATAAAATAGTAAAAGTGTAACACTGTCCTGAGTTTTTGCATAGTAGTATAAAAGTATGAAAATTTACACCAACACTAAAACACTAAACATTTAATGAACATAAGCATAAAATGAAATAATAAAAGTGTAATACTGTCCTGAGTTTTTGCATAGTAGTGTAAAAAAAAGTATAAAAAGTATATCACTTCGCCTTTGTCTTTGACGGCGGACGATAATGTTTGAACTTCAGCTGACCATCAACTCTATCCAACAATAACACCTTTAATAATCCCACTATTTTCTTTTAGTTTTCTTCCAAGGAGTCAGACTTCCCCGTAATCCTTTAAAGTGGTCTTGGTCAATAATTCTCCAGGTTTTCCTGAAAGTCTTTCCAAAAAAAATTTAAACTTTTTTTCCTTTTCTACTTTTTTTTAAAGTTTTAAGTACAACGTTATGGGTGGTTTAAAACTTTTGCACATTACTGTACATTATTGTGGCATTAATTTAAATATAACTTGACTAATTTAAGTCATAACCCATCACATCTACCAGCCTTTAAAATGAAACTATGTCTTGGCTCTAAAACAGAGGTGCATTCCAACATTATATTACACAACGGTCGAATGTCCTGACCGCCCTTGAACACACCACACTTGCAACGACTCGTAAAGCCTTTAAATGTGCAACAAACAAGTACTGCGGTTATTCCAGACTAACAAAGGTGTTCAGAAGTATCCCTGTGTCACAGTCACCTGTGAATGGCTTCAAAGGTCAAAGGTCACGCTCATGAATGGCTCTGCTGTCCGATCAGTGGTCTCCTGTTTCTACACTGAACACTGGTTCATTATCAAACCTGGCTGCGTCCACAGGTGGGGAAAAAAAGTTTTCTAATTAAGTATGTGTGGTGGTGCCTTCATGTGACTAAAGATGTTAGTTTTTCCTGCTAAGCCTTAACTCCAAACAGCCAATATTAAAGGTCAAGTACATTTTATGGTAAAAGTATACGCTAATCTTTTTGACAGATAAAAGCTAATTTACTCCATTAACAAAGCTCCTGTTAGTGTGGACTCTCACAGAGCTTTATGTCCATTGTCAGCCTGAAAATTGCTGGTAATTATCACCTGCCAACACACCTGGGCTCATTTGGGTATCTGTTAGCAAAATATCTTGTGAACAAGTGGACAAATGTTAATGAAACGCTCAGAAAGTTATCACTTAATGTGCATCTACTGATTAACTTTTGGGGCTAAACAAGTTAAAGATGGCTGCCACAAAAATGGCTACAACTCAGTCAATTTTACAGATATGTGAATTAAAGTCAGACGTGGCGGTAGCTGAGAGTCATCCTCAACATAATCTTTTGAGCACGACGTGTCGTGAGGCTGCACGAGATCACGACAATATTATTTTTTAAGGTTTGACGAAAGCAGCTACAACTCTGTCACTCTTTGTAATCGCCTGCGCTGTGCTGCTTCATTCACTGCTTCATTCAGTAAACGTTATCCCTGTAATTATGTCAGGGTTTCTTGTTCAGGAGGGGGAAACACCAGCTGTAGTTACCGTGATGCCCAAAGTCTGTGAAAAGAGGCAGGCAGGACAGTTTCCATCAGCCGTCAAAGAACAAGCGGCAGTAAATGATAAAAGAGTGAACACAGCTGCTGTGATTTTTACTAGGGATGTAACGGTACGCTAAAATCCCATTTCGGTTCGGTTCAGTTTCAAGGAGGGCTCGGTTCGGTTGATTTTCTGTACAAAAAAAGAAAAGACAAAATAAAGACAAAATGTTTATTTTGAAAATATGCCAAAAATACGTTTGTATAAAAATAAATAAAAGTGACCCATTTGGATGATGTTTTAAATAAACAGCACTCTTTATAATAAATAAACTATATTTAACAATTATAAAAAATCTTAATAAATACAATAACAGTCAGAACCAGAACAATAAGCAGCAAAAGACTGTTTACAATCTAACTAATCAAGTTTAAATTTTTTGTCCAAAAAGACCAACTTGTCCACATTTCCTGCTAAAAGCACAGATCTAGTCGCAGTGAATATCTCCAGTGGTGGAGAAAATCATCTGAATAACAACAGTAGGAGCAGTGTGGCTGTACAGGGAACCCTCGACTTACAAACGAGTTCCGGACCTAAGGACCGTTCGTATGTCGAAAAAAACGTAAGTCAGATCCTATAAAAAAAAAATATATATATATATATATATATTTATATATATATGTCGTATATATAATTATATATATATATATATATATTTATATATATATGTCGTATATATAATTATGTCGTACCAAAACGATTCGGTACACCCACGTGTACCGTTACATGCCTTTTACTGTACCGTGTTCTCCGAACGTGTCTGTTCTCTCTGACAGCAAACAAACATCTGGATAAATGAAGGCCTTTGTTTAAAGGAGCTAAATGTAGGAAGAGTTTTAAACGGGTACAAAAAGGTGATGCTTCAAGGACTGCTCGATTTGTGTAAAAAGGCCCCGGGTCACATAAGAGACAGAATGACTGCGCTGATGCTGGGGTGATTTTTTTAAAACAGTTTTCAAGTTTTCAGAGTTTAATTCAGGTTTGGACATTAAGACGTGCTCCCGGTCCTGAACCACCGCCTGCCTTTTCTGTTGTGTCTCCATCAACAAGCTCTTGTCTTATCAGAACTCGCTCTAATAATAGCTGCTACACTTCAACTTTCACAGCCTCTTAATCTGCAGGGGCAGGGAGAAGAAAACTTAAATTAGCAGTTTCTTTAATCTGATGAAAAACTTAAACAAATTTTATCTTTTAAACATTGTTTTAAAGAGTTAGATGCTTGGACTAATGACCGGATGAAACTACTGAAACTGATCAGTGTATCCTGAAAAAAATAGATTTTTTTAGTTGTGAATGTGTTGGTGCGTTTCATAACAGTCTTTTCTCCGTGTTCAAATACTGTAGTTTAAAGTTTATTCCAACATAATTATTTTTATGCACAAATAAAGCTGAATGATGGATGAAAATTTAACTTTAACTGGTAGAAATAGTAAATTAGAAGCTAAAATATGAAGAATTGTAGCCAAAAGCTAAAATCCTAGACAGTTTCAATTAGCTAAACACTAGCTAAAAGCTACAGTAAATGTAGTAAAACACTTGAGAAACATCTGTTACAAGCTGTGAAAATCCATAGCTAAAAGGGTCCATTCAGCTAGCTATAACTAGCTAACCATCTACATTTAGCTAAAAAGTAGCTAAAAGCAAAGCAAAACCATGGCTAATGTCTAAAATCAGTAAGACGGTAGCTAAAAGTAGCACAAGTAGATAAAACAGAGTGAGTATGTTGAAGTAGATTTAAGACAAAATAGTTTTGAAGGAATTAAATCAAACGTCTCATTGATGGATATGAGAAACAGTGACCCCCCGCGACCCGGAAAGGAAGAAGCGGGTAAAAATAATGGATAGATGGTGACATGAATGGATGGATGGATGGTTAATAACTCAAAAAGTATTAAAGGTACAAATACTAACAGTTGGAGTGCAGTAGAGAAGATGTTTGTTTTAATGTGAGAACGGTTAAAGTATTACAAAGTGAACAGAACTAGGTTGACTGCAAAAGACATAGAAAAGATATAAACAGGAAAACAACAGTGTGAATGTGCTGAGTCAGCATTCACACAACCAGAGGATGTGTTTGTTTTAATGTAATAAAAAAAAAAACTGATTCCGAGTCAAACTGCTTCGTTTTCTCAGTCCAAACATCCGGTCCTTTACCTCGACAATAGCAGAAAAAACACTGACTACTTTTAACAACAACAGTACGATTAAAAGAGGAAGTCAGTTAAAAAAGTTAACTAAAAGTGTTATTAATAGTGTGAAAGTATTAAAGAGCTTTGATGCAGTTATTATAGTAAAATTATGTCTTATTTGCACATTTAATCAAAGCATTAGGGACACTCGTTTTTACATCTGATTCAACAGAAGAAGTCAAAGTTAAACAATAGATTAAAAAAAACTGCTCTTTATGTTTTGAAGCAGGAAATAAACTGGTTAATTTGGGGTGAAGTTTTGATCAAAACAAGTTAAAAATGCATAATTGAATTTAAAAACAGACAAAACTAGGTTCCAGTCATATTCATTTTAATGTCTGTTATCTCTCCTAAAGTTAACGTCTCTTTAAGTCGTTGGCTTTTTGTCAATAAATATTTAACTCTTCTTCACATTATGACGCGATTCAACGGACACTGAACGTTCAGTGTTCCACGTCAGTAGGACACACGTTTGTTTAAAGCAGAAGTTCTCTTTGTATTTAAATTGTTCAAACAGCATCAGAAGTCATGACAAATGTCTCATTTGTGCAGTGGCGGTTCATGAGTGGGGAAAAAACTACCGGTAGTGAGTCGGACGTTTGTTTCCTGCATCACCAACCACACAAGTTTTACAGACTGAGTTACATTTTCTGTGGGAAAAAAATAGGATATATATTGTTTAATGGTTAATTCATTTTATTTTTCCTGTCTGTTTTATTAATTTATTATTATTATTGCACAAACTTGTTGCCTGTTTTCTCCCTGCCGCAGATCGAGGTTGTGTCTCATGAAAAACAGTCAGAGAAAGCGACGCACCCCACCCCCAGCCAACACATGCTCAGCTTTCTGTACTGGATTTCTAAATGGATTCAATGTAATGATTCTGAAATAATACTCCAGATTAACAATAAAATGGGGGGAAAAAGTTAATTGAAGCAACTTGTAAAATTGGAGAGAAAAAAAATCCATACAAAGTCTTTTAGCTGTTACATGCAGGGATCATATCCACAAACTGGTCCCTAAACACACGACTTAATTATTGGCATATTACAACGGTTGCCCCCACAGAACTGGTTAAATAAAACCCTACCACCATAGTGAACATCCTCATATCTCCACTGTTGAACTCAGCAGGTTCACTCTGAGCTCAGTAAACTCTAGGGTTAGTAACGGTCATGTACATGTGCTAAAACCAGCCAAATGTGTTCACAGAGCAGAAAATCTGACGCCCCAAATAAAACTATTGGACCCGCCTTTTCAAATCCCTGGCGCCAGTTCAGATCCGCTTGACAAAGGTTCGGCGCAGTGCTGGGCAGCGCTAATCCAAAAATTAGTTCAGCTATTTCTAAAGCGCTTATTAATTTATTTAGGTCCGCAATTTCAAAAGTGCTTATGTCTTAGGAAAACGAGCAGAAGCTAATTTTAAAAGTGCTAAAGTGCAAATGGCAAACTACTTTTTTAAAATCCAGCAGATTTGACCATTTCGTGAAACAGTTAAGCTCAGGAACCCTTGTGCTATAAAGTCAGCTAAGAAATATATATTTTTAAGCGTTTATTTAGCTAAATTTAAAGAAATAAAGCCGTCCCACCCGCGCGCATGAAATGGCGAACTACTTTTTTTAATCCAGCAGATTTGACCATTTCGTGAAACGGTTAAGCTCAGGAACCCTTGTGCTATAAAGTCAGCTAAGAAATATATTTTTTCTCAGCAAAGAAATAATTGTTTTTACCGTGTTTTCTTGTAAAGTAAGTCCTTCGTGCGGGCTCGCTTCTGTGGCCGCCATTTTGAGCAGGGCAAATGAGGCGCTGACGCGTCACGTAGCGGTGACGCATAACAGGTAATAGCCAATAGGGCCCCTTAGGGCGGGCCCCGCTCTTAAATCAACCGGACGACTGCTCACGGACCACATCCGGCGCTGATCGGATGTGGTCCGTGAGCAGTCGTCCGGTTGATTTAAGAGCCCGTAAATACGTTTTTTCATTTTTACTGATAAATAATTAGTTATTAGCGGTACTGCATTTTAAATAGAAATAGCGCAAATCCGCTTATGAATTACAAAAATTAGTAAATCCGATATAGCGCTAACAAATTGTTTAGGTCCGCTATTAGCGGATTAGCGCTTTAGCGGGCTGGTGCCCACCACTGGTTCGGCAAATCCACAACAGTAAATAAGTAAAAAACTGAAAATAAATCCATGGAAATCATTTAAAAAAGTCAAGATAGTTGAAAAATAGACAGAACTAAACAATACACAGCAAACTCAATGAATAATTTTGCATTGTTTATTGGGAGGAACTACTTTACCATACCATACCATATCATTTTATTTATAAAGCACTTTCAACAGGAACAAGTCCACACCAAAGTGCTGGACAAACAAACACGCAACAGGCAACACAGACAATGAAGTACAACACGAAAAACATAAAAACATTGCAGATCATAAATCAAACGATCCAATACAAATCAGCTGGCATTGAAAGCAATGGAGTAGTAGTGAGTTTTTAACCGGGATTTGAAAACCGAGAGGGAGGGGGCCTGTTTGATGAGCAGCGGTAACTCGTTCCAGAGTCTTGGGCCTGCTACAGAGAACGCCCTGTCACCCCTGCGCTTAAGGCGAGTTTCTGGAACTATTAAGAGTACCTGATCCTCTGACCTCAAAGCACGTGGAGGGACATATGGGTGTATCAGATCCGAGAGATAGGCGGGGGCGAGACTGTTCAGCGATTTGTAGACATACATGAGAATTTTGAATTGGATTCGAAGATGAACCGGTAGCCAGTGAAGGGAGGCCAAGACTGGTGTAATGTGCTCTCTTTTGCGTGTGCTGGTTAAAAATCGGGCAGCTGCGTTCTGAACCAGTTGTAATCGTGCAATGGTGGCTTGACTGACGCCAAGCAGAAGTGAATTGCAGTAATCAAGCCTAGATGTAATGAATGCGTGAATCACTGTCTCCAGGTTGTTTTTTGATAATATGGGCTTCAGCTTAGACAGACGCCTCAGCTGGAAAAAACAGGATTTGACGATCATGTTTACATGACTGTTGAGTTTCATGGAAGGATCCATTATCACTCCCAGATTTGTGACTTTTTGTTTTTCGGACAGGGGTAGAGCAGAAAGGTCAATGCAGTGGTTTGAGGTTGTGTCATTGGGAAGGAACAATATGGCTTCAGACTTCTTATCATTGAAGCTTAAGAAATTTAAAGCCATCCAGTCCCTGATGTCAGCCAGGCAGTCGAGCAGAGGTTGAATAGAGCCTGTACCATTTTGTCTTAGGGGGAAGTAAATTTGACAGTCATCAGCGTAGAAGTGGAAGGGTATATTGTGTTTCCGGAAAATAGCACCGAGTGGCAGCAGGTATAAGGAGAACAAGAGAGGACCCAGGATGGACCCCTGCGGAACCCCCCATTTAAGAGCCGCCACTGCAGAAGTAAAATCATTGATGGACACACAAAAAGACCTGTCAGAGAGGTAGGATCTGAACCAGTTTAGGGCTGATCCTGAGATGCCCACCCACTGCTCCAACCTAGCAATGAGGATCTCATGGTCGATGGTGTCGAAAGCGGATGTGAGGTCCAATAGGACAAGCAGCACAGAGTCACCAGTATCTGTGGATAGGAAGATGTCGTTAAAAACCTTCAGTAGGGCAGTCTCAGTGCTGTGGAGGGATTTGAAGCCAGACTGGAATAGCTCGGGGATAGCGTGATCCTCCAGGAAGCACTTTAGTTGGGACTCAACTATTTTCTCTAGAAGTTTAGAAACAAATGGGAGTCTGGAGACAGGCCTGAAATTGGATAATACTGACGGGTCGAGGTTTGGTTTTTTCAGGAGGGGTTGAACAGCAGCATGTTTTAATGATTTTGGCACCACACCCGAGGATAGACTGCTATTTACAATCGAGAGAATGGAGGGACCTAGAGTGTGAAAAACCTCCTTTAGAAGCCGAGGGGGGACCACATCGAAGGGGGAGCCAGATGGTTTCAGGCTGCACATGACCTGCTCTAGAGAGGACAGAGAGACTGGTTCAAAATGGTCACAAACAGCAACAGATTGAGGTGGGATGGATGGATCGTGAGATGGAGGAGAAATGAGAGCCCTGGTGGTTGCGATTTTATCTAAAAAGAAATGTTGGAAGTTCTCGCACAGCTCAGTCGAGGCTTCCATGGGTGATTGTTCAGTGAGGTGGAGAACAGAGTTTAGGGTGGAGAACAGAACTCGAGGGTTACGAGAGTTTGCAGCAATGATATCAGAGAAGTATTGTGATTTAGCAGTTTTCACTGCTTTCTGATATCGGCGCCAGCTCTCTTTTACCATCTGAAAAGAGACCTGCAGTCTGTCTTTTTTCCATTTCCTCTCCGCCTTTCGGCATTGCTGCCTAGCAGCTCTGGTCGTGTCATTCAGCCAGGGCAAATTTTTTTTTAGCACCACGTGGCCCTGTGATCCGGTGTTACACCAAATGCTGTGACCCATTATATTCTGTGACCACAGGGGGAGACAGCGTACATTCCTCTGTATGTACATCTTGAGTAATGTAGATGTGAGAAAAAGAGTATTTACGTAAATAAACTGCGTAGCAGTAATGGAAATGGTACACTTCCCGAAATATTATTTCAGTCGCATTGACGGGAAAAATATAATGGGTAGGGGTACGCTGAACACAGTTAGACGGACCATCACATTAAATTGCTGTTGTTTAAATATTTAAACCCAAAATAGCCGTTTAATAAATCTGTAAATGATTAATAAATGTTTCCAAGGGCTTTGTTGGGAGGGAGATTGGGTTCAAAACGGCTTCTAATATTCTAATACCTTCTTTTAATACCCTAACCTTACTGTAATTTCCCATAAATAATATCACAGTTCAATACAACTATGTTTTGGAGTCCTGCTACCTCCTCACTACAATCTGGGGGCATTTAAAGGTATTGTGACATGATTTTGTAAATTTGAATATTTGTCAGAACATATATATCTTATATCATTGAGCTCTGGTCGTTTTTGCATAATAAATTATAAATATATTAAAATTTCATTCCAATTTATGGTAATTTTTTACCATAAATTCTCTGGGACACGCCCCGTGAATTTATGCAAATCTTCATGTGACGTACACGTGGGCACTGGGCATAAGGCGGAGCCTGGCTTGCCCCTTTGTTTGGTGAAAGATCGACTCTTTTTTTTTTGGTGTAACTTGAAAAATGCTGTCACGTTGTAGCGCATTTGGGTGTTCTAATATCAGCAGTGAACAAGTGAGCCTTCACAAATTCCCAAAAGATGAGAAACTTTGCCTAGAATGGAAGTACAGAGAACTTGTGACCGATGGGTTCCTACTGAGAGTCCTATGTCTGCAGCGACCATCTTACTGCCTATCAGGTACGAGCTGTTGTTTGTTTTTATTTGGGGAGAGTCTATTAATGAGAGTTTTGGATGATTTACTGTTTAAAAATGATATATGTCAGACGTGAGGTCTATCTGCCGACATCTGCTTGCTAACAGACATTAGCATAGCTCCCGAGTCAACACGGGGTGCTATTTAGGTATTTTTAAATTATGTCGGCGCAATCAGGTACGATCTGTTGTTTGTTTTTATTTGGGGAGAGTCTATTAATGAGGGTTTTGGATGATTTACTGTTTAAAAATGATATATGTCAGACGTGAGGTCTATCTGCCGACATCTGCTTGCTAACAGACATTAGCATAGCTCCCGAGTCAACACGGGGTGCTATTTAGGTATTTTTAAATTATGTCGGCGCAATCAGGTACGATCTGTTGTTTGTTTTTATTTGGGGAGAGTCTATTAATGAGGGTTTTGGATGATTTACTGTTTAAAAATGATATACAGGAAACCCCCGATTTACGAACGAGTTTGGGACCTAAGAACGGTTCGCAGGTCGATCTGTTCGCAGGTCAGACCTTCCGTACCCTCGTCACTCGGGGATGTCCTGTATTTTTTTTATTTTTTTTTTGTGGTACCAAGTACTGTACAGTACGTACTTCGCCTATCCTAACACACCTAACACAGTGTAATTAATTAATACTGTAGTGATATAGGCCTCTGTCTTGACCTTCAAGTACACCTCTCCACATCTCTCTGAAACTCTCAGTGTTACACCTTCTTGAAACTCTCAAGGAGTTTCTCAAGGACAAGTGGACTCTATATTGGTTAACAATTATTATGAATTAATGGACACTAATTAATCAGATTGAACTTTCTCTTTAATGTGTGTTAATTCAGAATTGATCAAACAGTATTTTTGTCATTTCAATGATGATTTTACCAAGCTGGTATATTTTAAATATGACAAAGTTAAGAGAACATCTCAGAATGATCATGCTTTGAACTGTCTGCTCTAGGCAGAATAAGTGTCGAAAGTTGAAGGAACAATCCTTCGTATTTGTTTGAACTGTTTTTGTTTCAAAGGAAAAGTGCTAGACATAGCTTGCTTTCGGTCTCCCGTCCTTTCTAAAAACAATGAATCAGTTCTCAAAACAAAGTACTGACTTGTGCACATGCACCTGCATCTTCTCACGTATGTTTTCTATGTTTTGTCTACCCTATCATCTGTCACTCAAACTCACTCATTTGCAAAGTCACACCCTCTCTAGGGGTGCAACAACCAATCAGCAGGAAGTATGTGACTAAGTCACACCCCCTTCTTAAGGGGCACTTCCGGCATTTTGGGTTAGAGTTTCGAGGAGTACGAACTGTCAACCTGCTCTCCTCTCTGAAAGCTGGAGACGTCCCGGTCATATGTCAACGACCCACGTCTCCGCTAGGATCATAGCAAAGCCTTACTGTGATCCTGTCACTGTTCTGGAAGAATTTGTTTTCTAAAGTTTTATTTTGAAAGTCAGTCTGTGCGCTCGACCGTTGGTCCCTGCCGAGGGAGGCGAGTTCCTCGTATCGTGAATCAGCACACTCACGCTGAAGTCCAACTGGACGGCCACTGGACAAACCCATCCACGTGTGTGTCCACAAACTTCTCCACTCTTGTCTCCAAGAGACGAACCTCCAACAGGTAAAGAGCCGTGGTGTGTTTGAACGTGCGGGAGCCCAGCAATCTGCTCGTGTGGGGGAAACGGTGTCACCTAGTCTGGTTCAAAGTAAACAACTTTAGCTTAACTTAGCTCCAGAACTCCTTCCTCCTATTTCTTATTTTTCATAAGCGTTTAATCTGTCAAGTTTTGTGCCAACAGTTAAGTTTTAATTGTCTGTTTGTTTTAATTTGAATTCTTGTCAACGTAGTTATTAAATCAGAGCTAATATCGATACAAATGTTTAATGTAATTCTTGTGATAGTTTCAATAAAAGGTCTATTTTTTGGTAGACCAACATAAATTGAAGTCTAAGCGTGAAATTACATTACTGGCTAATCACATCGTTAGATTTGTTGATTTATTCTGAAAAAGTTGAGACCCCGTGAACTTGGTGGCAAGTTTGTGCAGATAAAAGTCTGCTCATACCTGCACGTCTAAACTATAGGTAAGTCAGTAAACTGACTAATAACTCCTATATTGTTACATATTGGTGGCCGCGTACTGGTCTTCTGAAAGATTAAATTGATAAGTTGTTTTTGTAGCTTATTTTTGTTGACGGTGTTTGTTGGCATTAGTTTGCATCCTGGTTTTGGTCTTATAAGAATAGTTCTGGCTGGTGGAGTGTCCGGGAGTTGCTGATCGTGGCATTGTCTGGATTATTTTGCCGATAGAATTATTTGATATTTCACATTTCAACGTCTGTTTGAAGCTGCTGAGTGATAAATGTTTTGTTTGTTTTTGTGAGACGTTTCATTACGTGTCACGAGGCTGCTTGCATTGTTCATTTTGTGACCGCCGTGTCACCACTGCTTCATCTTATTACATCTGCGGTTTGCTGTTGAAGGTCTGTTTCACACATTTGCTGCTCCATTTTACCTAATCTGTTACAACGTGTTTGCCGAGGTTCGGGAAAAACCCACTTCGCTTGGACCGGATGTATTCCGGTTCCGTTTGACGTAAAGTCCGTTGTTGTACACGGTTAGAGTGCTGCCTCCCCTGGGGAGTTACCCCTCGCTGCAGCCTGCAGGACGGGGCGGGGTCGTGCCCGAGGGCCGAGCCATACCATATATGGAAGTAGCGCCATTGCACTCCGGAAATAAAGGGGGCGCTGTTTCAATGATCACTTACAAATTCCTTAAAGAAGCGGGTCAGCTGCTCAGCGGTGTTTCCAAGTACTGTAGAAGGTTGAAGAAGGGACACGTGAATGAAAATATTTTGAGGAATGATTCACAATGGAAACTTGGCAAAGTCAGCAGACCAAGTACACCTCGCTGCAGCAAACAGCGAGGGGTTACTCCAGCAGACGGTAATGATACTTTTTATAAGCATTTTTGTTATGTAGCAAATAAATATATTTATGTGAACTAGTAAAAATCGTAATTCCTTTAAGCTAAGATTGATGTTAGCATATGTAGCGTGCTGCATAGCGAAATCACGATCATAGTGCCTAAAAATAGATACCATTTTATAACTTTTAAAGTTCATTCTTTGTTTTCTTTCAGCAGATCCATGTATCTGTATGTAACATTCAAAAAGGGGAGATGTTACAACCTTATAGCAAAGATGACTCCTATAGATGTCCTCTTTGCTCCTACTCTGCTAAGGAGTCGTACAAGGTGGTGAACCATATTGCAAATACTGCTATGGTTCAACATAAAGGTTTTTAAAACACAATTTGATTAATACTAATGTTTGTGAAAGAGTTGTCAATTTTCTAATTTTGATGGTGTTTATTTGAATAGTTGTATGCAGTCCTAACTAATGTGAATTCTAAACCACCAAAGTTAAATCGAAATAAAATACTTTTTTCATTTTTAAAAAGTAAGGAGTAAGTAGGAAGTACACATAATTGAATTAAAATGTAAGGAGTAGAAGTAAAAAGTAGGCTGTAAAATAATTACTCCACTTAAGTAGAAATACCCAAAATTTCTACTCAAGTAAAGTAACAAAGTATTTGTACTTGGTTACTTGACACCTCTGACTGTTTCTGGCATAAATATGTGTACAAATTATGTATTTACTATTGTTAACGTTATTGATTTGATTTGGTTTGCAGAATTCTACATCTTCAGATGTGGTTTACCTTGTCACGGCGGCCCATCTCACTTTCATTGCCCATACTGTTTGTCAACACATGAGAAACGGGAGCGGTTTGTAAATCATTTAGTAAACCACACGATGACTTTAAGATCCCTGTCCAGCTGTGCAACAGCACAGCTACCTGTTCAGCCAGCTTCAACCAACATCCAGGCGGCCACAACAGCACCGCTACCTGTTCAGCCAGCTTCAACCAACATCCAGGCGGCCACAACAGCACCGCTACCTGTTCAGCCAGCTTCAACCAACATCCAGGCGGCCACAACAGCACCGCTACCTGTTCAGCCAGCTTCAACCAACATCCAGGCGGCCACAACAGCACCGCTACCTGTTCAGCCAGCTTCAACCAACATCCAGGCGGCCACAACAGCACCGCTACCTGTTCAGCCAGCTTCAACCAACATCCAGGCGGCCACAACAGCACCGCTACCTGTTCAGCCAGCTTCAACCAACATCCAGGCGGCCACAACAGCACCGCTACCTGTTCAGCCAGCTTCAACCAACATCCAGGCGGCCACAACAGCACCGCTACCTGTTCAGCCAGCTTCAACCAACATCCAGGCGGCCACAACAGCACCGCTACCTGTTCAGCCAGCTTCAACCAACATCCAGGCGGCCACAACAGCACCGCTACCTGTTCAGCCAGCTTCAACCAACATCCAGGCGGCCACAACAGCACCGCTACCTGTTCAGCCAGCTTCAACCAACATCCAGGCGGCCACAACAGCACCGCTACCTGTTCAGCCAGCTTCAACCAACATCCAGGCGGCCACAACTGCACCGCTACCTGTTCAGCCAGCTTCAACCAACATCCAGGCGGCCACAACTGCACCGCTACCTGTTCCATTTTCAAAGGCACACTTAAAGTCAAAAGACATTATTACATGTGAAATGTGCAGCTTGCCCTTGAAAAAAAGAAATCTTCGAGTTCATTTAAAAAGGAGGCACCAGAATAATTTGGTGCAGATTTCACAGAATCATCATTTAAGGAGTCAATGTGTGGATCCCAAAAAAGGTGTCTTTGCTGTTGAGAAATCATTTTACGGTCCATCAAACCCTATTCATGTTATAAAAAATACCTGGTCACAATTTCACAGATCAGAATGTGAGCTTGACAAGTGTACTGTTAATGCTCAGTTCGCCCAGCGGAGTGGGATTCTGCCTTTTGAGTGTGAACATATCCAGTCACTATATTTTTGCCCCCGTGCCACAGACTTTGAAGAATATCTGTCTGAATCTACTCTTGATATACTGGTTGAGAACTTGTGGTTCAGCACGCAGCGAAAGGAAGACCTTTTAAAGAAACAACAGGAAGCCATTGCAAACAGTACACCATTGTCAGTTCTTCTTAGTGTCTGTGGAACAGAAACTACATTTCACGTCTCTGTTTTTGAACCTAAAACGTCATTTTTTAGTAGACTTGGTAGGGTGATCGTTACCCATGACAACAAGAAAAACACCTGGCATTGTCCCTGCACAGATGGGAAGAAGTCCTGTACACACAAGGCTACAGCAAAATGGCATCTGTTTGAGAAAATGCCAGACATGTTTAAAACTGCAAAAAGTCCAGAGGAGGATGTTATGTGTGGTGTTGCTCCTTTGAACTGTGATGAGGAAAGTGCATCAATCACTGATCCAGCAACTGAGAGGATGATCAAGTATTTGATGTCACACAAGAAAATACCCGCTGATCTTCCTGAAACACTTATCATCAGCAGCAGAGATGCCAAGTCTCTCAATGGGTTCCCCACACATCTCATTCCATCTGAGACGGAATGCACAGAATGTGAACAACACACCACTCTAAGTGATCCACAGCTGGTATCTGCAACAGCAAAGATATTGACTTCATCTGGTGTAGTTACAGGTTTGGAAGTTATGGTGTGATTACAAGTAAAATTAATAATTGTGACTTGCATTGTATCAACTTTAGGTGTTTATTAGATTATTATTTATTTGTATTCCCTTTTAGGCATATCAACATACAGGAAGACCTGTCCTAACTGTAACATGGTGTATCGATATCAAGACTGGCAAGATGGCATCCACAATTTTGATGATCATATGCTACTGTCAGTACATTTGTGCCTTTCACTGAGAAATGCACTGCAGGTTAGTTCTTGTTTTTAATTTGTTGTGTAAAATTTAAAGTTCATGTTTATAAAATTATAACAAATGCAAAGTTTAGAATTTTTCATGTTTGGTATGTCTAACTGTGATTGTGCAATTTTGCTCCTTTTATTTCTGTAGACTCACACTGCTGTAAGCCGTATCATTGAAATGATAGAATACACCGAACGGGAGAGCTTTCCTAACAAGGAGCGGGTCCTGCACGCATATCTATCATTTGAGGGTCTGACTGATCATGACTACCTTTACGCATGTGTTTTATGTGGTTATCATCCAGCAGTAGTAGTCATGGACCTCCATAAGAAAGGTGTTTTCAGCATGCCTGGTAAGTATTTAGCTTTCAGATCTGTAGTGATGCTTATACTGTTATAGAAAATGTTCAAGTCATCTGAAATGAAAATTTACAAAAATATCTAATACTTTATTTGTTACATTTCTGAAGTTAGTGAAATACCAAACCCACCTAAAAACTACAATGGAGAAGTGAACGCTAAATCCTTTTGGGACTCTCTCACCATGGAAGTTATTAGTCGTGGGTTTTATCCACGTAAGTATGTGCCTATTTAAGGTTAAGCTTTGTAAACATTCTGTACAACAAACAATTAAGTCTCCAGTGTGTCCAGCAATGTGGAAGAAATGCCTTAAAGAAACTTTTGTGTGTCTTCATTGTTTCAGCTGGCTGCAAGAATCCTTTTGTTGTAAAACCTACATACCACAACTGGTCCCCCTGGATTGGTCCACAGACAAGACAATCTGACATTTTGTTAAACACAGAGACTGAAAAAATCCATGTGCCTGACAGGATCAGTGATGCAGAACAGTATCTCACAGAAGAGCGGCTTGCGGACGAGGTTCTCAATCTAAAGGTATGTTCACATACAGAATTGTGTTCGTGTTTGAGCAGGTTACTTAACACATTAATACACATTTTCTGTTTTTTGAAAGCTACCTGAGATCAAGAAGCTGTGCAAGCAATGTGGTATTGACAACAGAGGTTCAAAGATGGACCTTGTGCTTCGTCTGCGTGACAAAATATCTTCCAGAGCTACCTACAACAAAGTCTTTGAAAAAGTCTGGGGTGCCTCTGGTAAGTGTCTGACTTCATTTCAGTATTTCTTCCTCTGTAGTATTTTTCATCATCAGTCACACGTTTTTTCAGATTCTGAATCCTACACAAAGAGAGATTTTCTACCTGGACTCTTATCTGTGGAACTGGCTTCAGAGATGAAAACCACATCGAAACATTAAGGTTTTATTAGAATGAGTTGGACAATGGCATGTGTTCCGAGTTCAGATGTCCGGGTCTGTTGGCCAGAGGATAAGGTTCAGCATTAATCTTACTTTAGGCTATGTGTAACAAAATACTTCAGTTACTTCATTAGTAACTGTGAAATTTATTTGTGGGTAACACTTATTCGCCCAAAATATCAAAATTTGTTATGCATCTTACTTTTCACATGGAATGGGTTAAAGCTGAGCCATCATGTTCTGTCTCACATCATTCTTTTATTGTTCGGTTATTTATTCATTTTTTTTTTTTTCAGTTATTAACATTGGCTATTAATACATTGAAAACTTTGCATTATTCCACATCAGAGGGGTCTGTCTTCATCTGGCTTCTGGACCATGGACAGAATTTGTTGCCAATGATGTCAAGGTGAGATGTTTGTAGGGGCAGGGATGTTAGGGAAAATAAGCATTTGTCCTTGAGGTACATGAATTGATAGTTATGTGTATTTTCTTGTTGGTTATAGTAATAAACAGTTTTTCATTTAAATTCCACAGGGATTGCCGAAACAAGGACTGTCCAACAACTGTGGAATGTTTGTAGTGATGGTAAGTTGCTTCCACTCAGCATATCCGTATTGTTTTGTGGGTTGTATACAAGTAATCACATTTTTCTTAACAGTATGCACTGTACTTTGTGATGGGAGCACCTTTTGATTTCACTGAGGTAAGGGCACACACAGGATTGAGTGCTTCATGGTTTGATGTTATGTCACAAAACTTTGACCTGTAATATCTGCAGATGGATATGATGACTATACGAAGGTGGTGGTGCATACTTATCTTGACAAACTTCCCTGTGAAGTAAGGACAATAATTGGCCTCTCTATGTGGCATTACATGAATGGTAGTATTTCTGTAAAGACTTCATTTGTGATTTTGAAAGATCTGGGGAACGGCTACGAAGAGAGAGAAAGAGGAAGAGAAATGATGAAATGGTTGAAGCCAGGAGAAAATGTAAGGTAAGATATAGTTTTGAAAAATGTAATTGTTAGTAAGTGTATTTGCCATGCACAGTTGCACTAAGTTTTTTGTTTGAAAGAAAATCATGATCCAACAATCAAGGATTGAATCAATTAGGTACTGGTCTTTATTTTAGGTTTTAAGAAACTATGTATAAATATGTATTTTGCCAGAGTCATTGTGCTGATG
The DNA here is from genome assembly GCA_038048925.1 of Garcialebias charrua. Lineage (NCBI taxonomy): Eukaryota > Metazoa > Chordata > Actinopteri > Cyprinodontiformes > Rivulidae > Garcialebias > Garcialebias charrua. Next base: position 51,446 of record JBBPBX010008849.1, read on the forward strand.
ACCACACCTATGCACGAACAACCCAGCCAGATCTTGAGGTTGGTCACACCATCCATAATTAAGAATTGTCACTTGTACTTGTGAATTTCAGGTGTGTGTGTGTGTGTGTGTGTGTGTGTGTGTGTGTGTGTGTGTGTGTGTGTGTGTGTGTGTGTGTGTGTGTGTGCGTGTGTGTGTGTTGTTTTTTGTGGTCTTCACTTTGCAGGTGCAACAAATGCCACCAATTTTACAGGTAAGATGAATTCTTATACATATAGTTGTTCATTCTTTGATGTTCTTACAATGCACAATTGGGGTGTTTTTCAGATGCCTTTGCATGTACTTGAGGCTGTGCTCCAAGAGGTGGTCCTAACAGAGGGAGATGTTGCTTACCTCACTTTGGCATTGACCTGCAAGCGGTTTCGATCTATTGTGTCTGATCCAGTTTTCAGGAAGAAGGCCCACTTTGCATGGCTGGATGGTAATGATGTTTTTACTTGTTTTCACTTAAAACATGAAATTACATTTTACCTACATTAAAATTATCATTTACAGGGGAGGTCAACTGGAGTAAATTCTCAGCATCTTACAGGGCAGAACACAGAAAACCCTTTGCTGTGATAACATGTTCTTCCTGCCAGAGAGTGTACAAAGACTGTGTGGGCTACACAGGAAATGGAAGACGAGGGGGGTACCTCCGCTACTACTCTGACGGTAAAGCTGGCCACTGCCTGGACTGTCAGTTATGAAATGTCTTTGGTTCGGTCCAGGCTCGAACCAGCAGACTGAGACAGCTCTGTTCATCAGGCAGTCAGGATGCTTAACACTCTGCCTGCTCTGCCCTTCCTCCCACTTGTACTGCCTTAATCACAAAAAAACTTTCACACATTACCACTCAACACAAAGTTTTTAACACTGGACTCTGTGTCATCAATACGGGTCAATCACTCAACTCACGGTCATGTGCTCATTCAGTTTGCACTAATTCTTATATTTGCACTAATGGTTGTATTACATTACTGCCTATAGTCATACTACTGTTTACATTCACTGTTGACATTTAATACTACTGTTTACATTTATTACTACTGTTTACATCTAGACTTTTTATATCTACACTACTGCTGATATACAGTATATATTCTTTTTATTAGCCTTATTGTGTAATGCCACTTTGTCTCTATACAAATATCAACTACCTCATACATATACTGTGTACATTAACCCCACATGCTGCTATGTCACTCTTTACAAATGTCAAATGCCAGAACCTTCATTTGTTTTATAGAAATACTTTTTATACTTTATACTTCGGGACAGTATTACACTCTATTTCATATTATGATTATGTTTATTAAATGTTGGTGTTTTGGTGTTGGTGAAACTTTTTATACTTTTATACTACTATGAAAAACTACTATGCAAAAAAACTCAGGACAGTACTAGACTTTTGTTATTTCATTTTATGCTTGTTTATTAATTGTTTAGTGTTTAGTGTTGAAATGGTTACTGTTGCACTGAGGGACTGAGAGAAATGCAATTTCAATCCTGTGTATGTCCTGTACATATTGGAGTTCTGACAATAAAGTTGACTTTGACTTAACTGAATGTGTTTAAACATTGTATACATTTACAATTTCCCATTTGCTATTGCTCTGTTGACCTACTCTACTTACTTTTCTTTCGCATAGCATCATTTCCACACTTAAGTAAAAAATTGAAATTATAGGATATTTTCCATAGCAGTTATATTTTTATTTGTATACATTCAGAGTTACTATGTGTTAACCATTGATGTAGGCTATATAAATGAAGGCAATATGCCCACTTTCAGAAGTATGTAACAGAGGTACAAGTACAGTATTATGACATCTTGTCAGAGCTGTCAATGTACATGTATGACAAGTAGATAACAGAGTATTTCATATAAATATTGTCGTGTGTGTGTATATACATATAAAATACACACACACTAAATTATAGAAGGAAGCTTGTTTTTAATCAAAAAAACAAATCACAAGCTGAATGTGGAAATCCAAAATGGTAAGAAAAAGTGTAGGCCTAAATGTAAAATCCCTCATTCATGAAACTGTTCGTATTCTAATCCTACGTTTCTCCTACTTTTGTTCTTACGAAGCGTTCGTAAGAACATGCCACGTCAGATCCAACAAACTCTTCTATGATGAGGAAACGTGTGTAAATGGCTGCGTAAACATGATGAATCCCACCTGTTCTAATCAGCTGCGCGTGCCCGCGGAAATGTCATTTACATAAATTCCACCCCTCAAAACACCATATAAGGATCTAGTTTCCTGCCTCTGACAGCAGGAAGTGTCCATTCATTCAAACTCAAGAAGTAAAAAGAAGAACTTTACGCTCTGAGTTCTGCTCAGAACGGCTGGAGGTGGTCGCGCACTGCTACCCCCCCCCCGCTCCCGCTCCCCCCCCGCAAGTGTCGGATGTGTTCTTGAACAGAAGCATTTTATATATGACGAGTAGGGATGAGGACATGTTGTTTAAAGTGTCTCGAAACTACAGTTCACTTCATATTAATATGGTGCATGTTCTCCCGTGGGTCATACTGTATCAGACATCAAGAATAAATGGTTTGATCTGAAAATGGCTTCAGAAAAACGTCTCGCCGCAGCACGGACAGCAGGTGGTCAGGAGGTGGTCAAGGAATGTTGTGCCGACATGACAGCAGGAGGAGGTGCTCGCGCCGTGAGTGGCACGGGTTGGAGGTGGTCGCGCTGAGCGATGCACGGGTTGGAGGTGGTCGCGCTGAGCGTGGCACGGCTGGAGGTGGTCGCGCTGAGCGTGGCACGGCTGGAGGTGGTCGCGCTGAGCGTGGCACGGCTGGAGGTGGTCGCGCTGAGCGTGGCACGGCTGGAGGTGGTCGCGCTGAGCGTGGCACGGCTGGAGGTGGTCGCGCTGAGCGTGGCACGGCTGGAGGTGGTCGCGCCGAGGGTGGCGCATGGCGTGGTGGTGCGTGATTTTTATTAACCCCGGGGCACGGGCGCCCACGCGCAGGTGGCGCGGTGGTGGACGAGGGGCGGGGGTGCGGGGGGGGGTTTGAAGCCGCTTCATTTTAATTTAACCAATATGTGTCGTTGCATTTAATTGTTTTTATGCTCTAAATATTCTCTAAATAACGAAATATGAGGTTATTAGTGGAGAAAAGGCCAGCAGACTACTGTTCGTAAAATATACGACAGGTCCGGACCACACGTAGATTTTGTTCGTATCTGAAAAAAATCCTAGGATACGAAAATATTGTTGGATGCCACAAATGATCCTAAATCACTCGTAAGCACAGTTTAAGCACAAATCTGTGCGTACGAACGGTTCATGAATGAGGCCCATTGTACCGCTGTTATAAAAGATCACACATGGAGTCTTGTACTTTCAATTCAAATAAATTTATAGTTAAGTTTTGTAAATGGCTTGTTACAAATTTTTGCTGACATGCTAAAGGAAAACAATTTTGTTGGAATACAACATTTAAAATCAAATGGTCTCAAATAAATTGTCTCTTATGTTTTGTTGTACATTGTTTTTATTTCAGGTTTAAAAAGTCATAGCAACTTTGTAAAGATTGTAAATCATTCTTCTGTGTCAAAATTAAAACTGCCATGCCACTACAAATTTTTGGTTGAAAAATTCCTCATTGTAGATGTGTACTGGCAGCATGTCTTCCATATGATCACATTCACTAAGAAATATTTGTATTTTAATTTGAAATGGAGGACAACCAGAAAAGGTGATGCTCTGCATTACATACTTGCTGTTCACTGATAGTTTACTGAATATATTCACATAAGCATTGAATACTCAAACACACCAGCTTTTTCGTTATAGTAAATTTATTTACAAATGTATACATATATAAAGCAGAACTGACTTCTTCCAGTCTTATTTGCATTCAATTGGGAGTAGTCAAAAATATCCAAAAATTATATGTCAGGGTCACTGCTGCTTATAGCAAAAGCAATCTTTTGGAGTGAAGATATTTTCACATGTTCAATACAATGGCTTCAACACACACACATATGCTGCATTATTTTTATCTGCTCCATGAGTGAAAGAAAACAGTTTGACAATAAACAGTGTACTAAAGGAAATATCTAATTGAATATTAGATTCAGTATTGTATCTTATACTTTCTGATCATTTCAGCCTAAGGTTAAAACAGACAGAGTTGGTGTGTGTCTTATCATGTGTTCTTTCTTTAACCTAAACAAAATGATTTACGTTCTGACGTCTGCTGTAAAATGGTAAATGGACTGAACTTATACAGAGCTTTATCAAGTCCCTCCGGACCACAAAGCACTTTGCACTTACAGACATTCACAAAGGGTAACACCTCCACGGGTGTAACCAGGAAGAGATGTACATTATAAGGTCAATTCATTATTATAGTAGAAAGAAGTTGTCAGTGTTTGGCAGAGTCTCTGCTCAGAGCAGAGCAGCTTTGATTCAGCCCAAGATCTTACTGAGGCCTGTGCTGCTGAGTGCTGGATGAACCTGATTGGAGTCAGAAGATTGAAAATAAAGTTCAAAAGAAGAAATCCAGCTGATTCCAGTTTATTCGGACATACCATTTTGAACAACGCATTTTTCCTACAGTACACTGGAGGTTAAAATGAATGACGGCTCAGATAAATATTCAGGTTGCATAATATACAATACATTTACAAAGGAAAATCATGTCACAAAAATTTTATGACTTTTGTTTTTTAGATGATTCAAAGAAACATTAACCAGTTATGTCAGCATTATCTGCAGAACAAGGACATATTAATGGAAGTTATATAACTTGACTCTGAGAAAGCTTTTTCAGAACAGTGTTCAGTTCAGGAGGAATCATGACCAGTGGGGTTGAGAGGTCATGATAAAACAACTCTTCTTCATCAATGAAATAAAAAGCAGTGGTTGTCGATATAAAACTGAGTTTCAGTGATGTTCTGACCTTGTGTTACCACATTCAGCTTTAACAGCGTTGCCGCTGTCTGTACAGTTCATTATTGATGAACTATTCATTGACCTCTGGAGAGCTTTCTCAGCATGGACAGTCTCTGGCGAAGAAATGACAAGCCCACCATTTCAGCAGATGGTCCATTTATCTGTCTACATTGTCGAATAAAATTCTGGACCTCTAGACTATATGTCATTGGTTTTAATAGGAATTATTAAAGATTGCATGTGTGTTTAGATATGATCAATTTTGATCCAATGAATGGTAATCTGCCATCATATTTGTGTCAGTGGATGATGCAGTCAACATGGGACTGCATTTCATCCTGCAACATCTAGACCACCCGGGGACTTATGCAAGAATCCTGTTTCTTGATTTTAGTTCAGCATTTAACACTATTGTCCCAGACATTCTCTCCACCAAACTCTCCCAGCTCACTGTTTCTCCTGCCATGTGTCAGTGGATCACCAGCTTCCTAACAGGTAGGACGCAGCAGGTGCAGTTGGGGAAAATCATGTCCTCCTCACAGTCCATCAGCATTGGTGCCCCTCAGGGTTGTGTGCTCTCTCCACTGCTCTTCTCTCTATACACCAATGACTGCACCTCTAATGACCCGTCTGTTAAACTCCTGAAGTTCGCAGATGACACTACAGTCATTGGACTTATCAGTGATGACAACGAGTCTGCGTACCGACAGGAGGTGGAACGACTGATGTCCTGGTGCAGCCTGAACAAACTGGAGCTGAACACACTGAAGACAGTAGAGATGAGAGTGGACTTCAGGAGACACCCCCCAGAACTGCTGCCCCTCAAAATCTTCAACAGCCCCGTGTCTACGGTAGAGTCCTTCAGGTTCCTGGGAACCACCATCTCACATGACCTGAAGTGGGAGCACAACATCACCTCCATCCTCAAAAAGGCCCAGCAGAGACTGTACTTCCTACGCCAGTTGAGGAAGCTGGACCTGCCTCAGGAGCTGCTGATCCAGTTCTACACTGCAGTCATTGAGTCCATCCTGTGTACATCCATCACAGTCTGGTTTGGAGCAGCCACAAGGCAGGACAGGAACAGGCTGCAGCGAACAGTGAGGACAGCTGAGAAAGTCATCGGGGCTTCACTGCCCTCCATTCAGGACTTGTACCACGCAAGAACCAGGAAACGGGCTGGAAAAATCATCACAGACTCCACACACCCGGGTCACAACATGTTCCAACTTCTCCCGTCTGGCAGACGCTACAGATCTCTGTCCACTAAGACTGCCAGACACAAAAACAGTTTCTTCCCCCAGGCCATCACCATCATCAACAGCTGATCATCAGACATCCATCAGCGTGACCCCCAACCCATTCACAACCCCCATGTGATGTGAATCCTTATGTATTTTGTGTATTATTTGTACGTTTTTTTTTTTGTATAGTTTTTAGCATTTTTAGAGAGACACTTTCTAGAGAGACACGAACAGCCAGAAACAAATTCCTTGTGTGTGTCAACATACTTGGCCAATAAACCTGATTCTGATTCTGATATTCAAATGGTAAGAGTTTATTTAAAAACAGTTTCTGGCATAGCTAATTTTCCTCATAAGATCTGTACTGAAACGACATGAGAGGTGAATATCGACTGCTGATATCAGAATTTGGTAAAAGGGTTCTGTAATAGCCTACTGGAAAGTTATTTATAAATTTTCTCACCACATTCAAACCTGCCTGAGAACAACAGATCCTGATTTAAAAAAAAATATTTCATAAAGTAGAATGGTTCTATTTATGGTAGTGAAGAAATGTCTTGGGGTTGTTTACTATTGACTTTTAAAGACACTACACATTGTGTAGTCTTTTATTAGGTAAATAGTAATATAGTTTTTAGTGTGGTTATTTCTGATTGAATTGATGATTTCATGTAGGTAGATACATACCTGAACACATACAACACACAACTAATTGTTGATCATGATAACATTCAGCACTTTAATGACCAATTCATAACAGTAACTCTGACTTTCCTTCAACACTGAGAAGAAAACAATCAGTTGGATAATATGACCTTCTTTTCGAGTCTTACAAAAGAGTGTAATTTCAAACTTGAATTAAGTTTACCCTTGTTATGACATTTGCAAAAGAAATTTAAGATTGATACCAGGCTACTGTGTTTTGTGATCCAAGAAAGAAAGAGATCCAACATAGTACAGTATACAGCCTAGGCTACTGTATTTCATAAATAACATACCATGTCATTTATACCATGTCATTTATCAATTATATATTTGAATAATTTTCTGTCCATATGCCGATTTGTAAAGATCACTCATTTTTTCAACATTTTTTTAAATGAAATAACTAATAAGAAGTGCTTAATCCATAGAACAAAGCCTAAAAATTAATAAATCAGTAGTCAGTTTCAATAATTATAAGTTTTCTTGTGTTGTTAGTGTATTTACTGATGGATTGTTCATTTCTGTGCGTTTTTTTAACTGTATTTTCTAAAAGGCTGGTATAGGAAATGGCGCCCCCTTTATTTCCGGAGTGCAATGGCGCTACTTCCATATATGGTATGGCTCGGCCCTCGGGCACGACCCCGCCCCGTCCTGCAGGCTGCAGCGAGGGGTACTTGCCCCTGGGGGCGTGAGAGTTAGCTTGGTTGTGTTTTAGCTCATTGACGGTATTTTCTGCGGTGTAAAAATACGTTTATTTTGTGGAAGAGAGTCCAGTACTTTGAGCCGAGCTAATGCTAAACGGTACCGACAAGATGGCTGCTTAAAACGCTGTGATTGGTCCATTGTGTGTCGCGTTCAAGAACGTTGGTTTCTGTAGACTCTGGTTGTCAGATTCATTTTTGCACACATTTCTAACAGGTTATTTGTGTTGTTTGAGTTCTATGCACGTAATATCGTCGAAGACTGGCTTAACCGCGGTGTTTTGCGATATTTATGACTGTTTTAGGACGTTAAAAAGTCCGTTCCTCGCTGGAGTTCAAAAGACCGCAGGTCCGTGAACGCACCGCTCGAACGGCACGTCGCTTGTGGGCGGCGTTAGGTTTGGAAGACACAATTTCCCATGAACACTTGGGTTTTAGAACTACAGTTCTGTCTTCGCTGTGATTGGTCGATTACGCTGTATGTTTTGACGCATGCGCAGTGGGTGAAGCCCCGCTCCTCGTCAAATTTCACTTGCTGCTTGTCTCAGACGAGTTTCCGTGTTTGTTTGTCCATTACTGTCTTTGAAAAGACTGTTTAATCGCGGTGTTTTTGAGATTTTAGTGGGTGGACAGAGCCGGTTGCTCTGAAAACTGCCGATCGCCATGTGACCAGGTCACGTGACGCCGATTTTGCCGGTTTTATGAGGACCGACCTTATTTCTTTTAAACGCAGTTTAAATGGTTTCACAGTTCAACCGATTTTGCTCACATGATTTCGTTTTTGTGAGCCTGGGTTCTAGAGCTTATCACGTTACGCTTTAGATCTGTCTGATTGATGCTTTTCATCCGTGTTGGATGTCTGTGTGGGCTGAAAGCTACGGCTGCGCTCACTGGTGATAACAGCGCCTCTATAGCGGTCAGATAGAGAAATTACAGTCGCTGTGATAAACTCACTTCCAGCGCTGTGACCCCTGCTGGTTACATTAGAAGACGCAGTCTTCCTGTAATGTGTACATCTTAAATGTTCCTGTTTTAAACGGGAAACATTTTGAGAATATTGTACTCACAGCACACTTTAATTTGATTTTCACATATAATCAAATGTTGATGGCAGGACAGTTACACAGATTTAATACAGACATGTCTGTTGTTGATAAAATTTGACACTTTTATCATTGATTCTGTGCAAAACAAACTGTCTGTTTTTATTTTTATTTTAAACTGCAAGTTTAAAATATCACACATGAGGCTTCTTTTGTCTTGGTTTTTCACAAAAAATCTCAAAACGACAGCCGTTTTTGTTTGACCTTGTCACAGGTCGACAAATTACTAAACATCACTGACTTTTATTTCATTTAACATCTTGGATGTTTTCTGAGCAGCTCATACACTTTGCATATTTGCAAGCTGCGATATGAGACCCACTTTACTTGGTTTTTCGCAGAAAATCAGTACACAGATGGACGTTCAAACAGGTGAACCACCTGAGGGGGGCTCCTCTCCTATCTATCCTAGATGGATGGATGGGGGCCTTGGGATTCCTGCCCGTGCTCCCCGCATTTTGGGGGAATCTGCCTCTTCGTATGCTAATTACTTAGCTGCTAAGAACGTCCGTCAGGATAAGTGGGAAAGTCCCCTGTCATTCTACGACAGGCTAATCTCGGTCTACTCCGGGGGCAAAACTATTCCTGGACTAGAGGAAAATATGGAGTTTAAACGTCTTTTCATTATGAATCTTATGCCTTTTCAAATGAAATGTGTTCATTTCAAGGTTGATTGCAAAAAAGATTCCATGGAAGTGATAAGACAATATGCTGCGTCAGTTTTTGAGGCCGAAATACAACCTAGGATACCATCAGAGGTTTGTACAGGTCAAAAGGTCACATCCCACTCGCAGGAAGTAGTAGAGGTTCCCTCTCCTTCAAAGTGCGAGAGGTCACAGGTTTTTCATAATAACATACATCAGCATGGTGCTACGAGCTGTAGGAGTTCTGAACCCCCTGCCCCTCAGGTTGAAAACCTTGAGAGGAGCAGAGAACCACACAAGGTAGGTGTTCGCTCTCTAGATGAACCAAGATGGTTCAGATCGAACCAAAAGAGTTCTCACCTAGGTCTCACAGTGGGTGAACTTCGAGAGAAGTTGATGTCTGGGAACCGTGACCCTTTGAAAAGTGGTCTGTCCCGACATGTACCCACGAGAGGCGGCCCTCCTGCCCCTGCCCCTCGAACTGCACAGTTTGAGACATGCAATGAGTCACACATGCTCCAGATTATGGAAACGGCGCCTCCGCGCGAGAACGTGACTGAGGTTGTGGTTTGTTTGTCAAATGATTTGAATGTTACAGTGGTTGACCAAGCTGACACAACGTGTGACGTTGTCCTTGATGATAACACAAACAACATTGTTCATCCTGATGAAGCGACGCGC
>JBBPBX010008850.1:0-16301 GCA_038048925.1 Garcialebias charrua
GATGCACGGAGAAAACAAACGTAAGTATTTTTTTAATAGAAATTTAAAATTGTTTAAATGTTTAAAACATTTTTTTGAATAATTGAGTTCTTTTTATTGCAGGTTATCAGCGGAGGGGGAACCCCCCCAAGATAAGTACCTTTAAAATATTTATGTTTTTTGTACAGGTGGTCCCCGACTTACGAACGAGTTCCGTTCCTACGCATCGTTCTTAACACGAAAATTCGTAAGTCGGAACGCATTTATTATATATCATGTAAAATGTTCGCAAGTCCAGATTTTTGGTCGTAAGTCGGAAAATGTATGTTAACGCTGCGCCGCACACACGTTTATCAACATGAGACTGAACAAGTGTACACACTGGTTCATAAACATGCACAGAACTTTATTTACAAACTGTTAGCTAACACACTTTCATCTAAAAACACATACCAGTGTTGTATTTACTGTATTTACTGTATTTACTGTATTTACTGTATTTACTGTATTTACTGTATTTACTGTACAACTGTACTGTTCGTAAGTCCGGACCGTCGTAAGTCGGGGACAACCTGTATTTACAAAGTTTATCAATGTAGTTTTTATTTGTTTATTCATTTGTTTTTGTTTTGTTTTTCCAGTGGGGGGGGGTGACCCTTGGACAAGAAAGATAAGTACCTTTAAAATATTTATAATGTTTTATGTATTTACAACGTTTATCAATGTTGTTTTTATTTGTTTATTCATTTGTTTATTGTTTTCTTTTCAGGGGGACCCTTGGACAAGAAAGATAAGTACATTTAAAATATTTATAATGTTTTATGTATTTACAAAGTTTATGGATGTTGTTTTTATTTGTTTATTCATTTGTTTATTGTTTTTTTCAGTGGGGGGGGGGTGACCCTTGGACAAGAAAGATAAGTACATTTAAAATATTAATAATGTTTTATGTATTTACAACATTTATCAATGTTGTTTTTATTTGTTTATTCATTTCTTTATTGTTTTCTTTTCAGGGGGGGATCCTTGGACAAGAAAGATAAGTACTTTTGAAATATTTATAATGTTTTATGTATTTACAAAGTTTGTGGATGTTTTTATTTGTTTATTCATTTGTTTATTGTTTTCTTTTCAAAGGGGGACCCTTAGACAAGAAAGATAAGTACTTTTAAAATATTTATAATGTTTTATGTATTTACAAAGTTTGTGGATGTTTTTATTTGTTTATTCATTTGTTTATTTTTTTCAGTGGGGGGGGGGGACCTCCCTAAGGTAAGTACCTTTAAAATATTTATAATGTTTTATGTATTTACAAAGTTTATGGATGTTTTTTATTTGTTTATTCATTTGTTTATTTTTTTCAGTGGGTGGGGGGGGGGGGTAACCCTTGGACAAGAAAGGTAAGTACCTTTAAAATATTTATAATGTTTTATGTATTTACAAAGTTTATGGATGTTGTTTTTATTTGTTTATTGATTTATTTATTTTTTTCAGGGGGTGGGGGGTAACACTTGGACAAGAAAGATACGTAGCTTTAAAATATTTTTAATGTTTTACGTATTTACAAAGTTTATGGATGTTGTTTTTATTTGCTTATTCATTTGTTTATTGTTTTTTGTTCAGTAGGGGGGTAACCCTTTGACAAAAAAAAGAAGTATCTTTAAAATATTTATAATGTTTATTTACAAAGTTTATGGAAGTTGTTTTTATTTGTTTATTCATTTGTTTATTGTTTTTTTTCAGTGGGGGGGGGTTAACCCTTGGACAAGAAAGATAAGTACATTTAAAATATTAATAATGTTTTATGTATTTACAATTTATCAATGTTGTTTTTATTTGTTTATTCATTTGTTTATTGTTTTCTTTTCAGGGGGACCCTTGGACAAGAAAGATAAGTACATTTAAAATATTTATAATGTTTTATGTATTTACAAAGTTTATGGATGTTGTTTTTATTTGTTTATTCATTTGTTTATTGTTTTTTTCAGTGGGGGGGGGGTGACCCTTGGACAAGAAAGATAAGTACATTTAAAATATTTATAATGTTTTATGTATTTACAACGTTTATCAATGTTGTTTTTATTTGTTTATTCATTTGTTTATTGTTTTCTTTTCAGGGGGGACCCTTGGACAAGAAAGATAAGTACCTTTAAAATATTTATAATGTTTTATGTATTTACAAAGTTTATGGATGTTGTTTTTATTTGTTTATTCATTTGTTTATTGTTTTTTCAGGGGTGTGGGGGGTGACCCGTGGACAAGAAAGATAAGTACTTTAAAAATATTTATAATGTTTTATGTATTTACAAAGTTTGTGGATGTTTTTATTTGTTTATTCATTTGTTTATTTTTTTCAGTGGGGGGGGACCTCCCTAAGGTAAGTACCTTTAAAATATTTATAATGTTTTATGTATTTACAAAGTTTATGGATGTTTTTATTTGTTTATTCATTTGTTTATTTTTTTCAGGGGGTGGGATGTAACACTTGGACAAGAAAGATACGTAGCTTTAAAATATTTTTAATGTTTTATGTATTTACAAAGTTTATGGATGTTGTTTTTATTTGTTTATTCATTTATTTATTTTTTTCAGGGGGTGGGGGGTAACCCTTGGACAAGAAAGATAAATACCTTTAAAATATTTTTAATGTTTCATGTATTTACAAAGTTTATGGATGTTGTTTTTATTTGCTTATTCATTTGTTTATTGTTTTTTGTTCAGTAGGGGGGTAACCCTTTGACAAAAAAATAAGTATCTTTAAAATATTTATAATGTTTCATGTATTTATAAAGTTTATGGATGTTGTTTTTATTTGCTTATTCATTTGTTTATTGTTTTTTGTTCAGTAGGGGGGTAACCCTTTGACAAAAAAATAAGTATCTTTAAAATATTTTTAACGTTTATTTAGAAAGTTTATGGAAGTTGTTTTTACTTGTTTATTCATTTATTTCTTTATTTTTCATGGTGGGGGTGGTTGTAATCTTTTGGACATAAATATTTAAAGTTTTAAAGTCTATTTCTTGTGAAACACAAACCTTTCTAATATTTCTCCATTCTCTCTGGTAGTTTGTTGCTAACAGCTTGAAAAAGATTTTAAAGTAAGTTCATTTCAAAACAAATATCCAGAACATCATCTAAATATTTGTACACACTTCCTGTGTATTAATATTGTCTTGTGTTTCTTGTAGGTTGCTTCCACCTGGAATAAAGATGAAACAAGATGAGTCTATTTTAAAAGAAGTATTTTATAAATCTAGTTAAATAAATATTATGTTGACTTTGTATTTATTAGTTTTTTAGGTGACTGACAGCTGAGGAAAACAAGGCAAGTACCTTTTTGAAACAAATGTCTACAAAATGCTGTGTACTTACACATTTCATTATTTGATCTCTTCTTGTGTTTTTATTGCTTTTTGCAGGTAACTGCTGGAAAAAAGTCACGTTTAGGATGGACGTTTAAAAACCCTGACAATGACAACTGCAATCAAAATAAGAATAAAATGTGTCAACATGAACTGTTTTGGTGTTTATTCAAAGTTTTTAAATGTTTATTTGTCAGTAAACATGGAAGATGTCATGATTTGTGTATTTGTGTGGAGACTTTAAACCCACTTCACTTTAAATGCTGATGTGGTGTTGTGTTTGTAACACACACACTTCTTCAACGTTCAGCCTCAGATGTAGGAGCAGTGAGGCGGTTGTCATGACAACCAACACATCAGCTGAGCGGGACCAAAGAAGTCTGCAGAGTCCGGTGTCTCTGAAACAAACATCAGAGCAGAGCAGTGGTGGTCGAGGATCAAACATGTCAAACATCTGTTTACTGAAATATTTTACTACATGTCAAACATCTGTTCACTGAAATATTTTACTACATGTCAAACATCTGTTTACTGAAATATTTTACTACATGTCAAACATCTGTTTACTGAAATATTTTACTACATGTCAAACATCTGTTTACTGAAATATTTTACTACATGTCAAACATCTGTTTACTGAAATATTTTACTACATGTCAAACATCTGTTCACTGAAATATTTTACTACATGTCAAACATCTGTTTACTGAAATATTTTACTACATGTCAAACATCTGTTCACTGAAATATTTTACTACATGTCAAACATCTGTTTACTGAAATATTTTACTACATGTCAAACATCTGTTTACTGAAATATTTTACTACATGTCAAACATCTGTTCACTGAAATATTTTACTACATGTCAAACATCTGTTTACTGAAATATTTTACTACATGTCAAACATCTGTTTACTGAAATATTTTACTACATGTCAAACATCTGTTCACTGAAATATTTTACTACATGTCAAACATCTGTTCACTGAAATATTTTACTACATGTCAAACATCTGTTTACTGAAATATTTTACTACATGTCAAACATCTGTTTACTGAAATATTTTACTACATGTCAAACATCTGTTTACTGAAATATTTTACTACATGTCAAACATCTGTTCACTGAAATATTTTACTACATGTCAAACATCTGTTTACTGAAATATTTTACTACATGTCAAACATCTGTTCACTGAAATATTTTACTACATGTCAAACATCTGTTTCACTGAAATATTTTACTACATGTCAAACATCTGTTTACTGAAATATTTTACTACATGTCAAACATCTGTTTACTGAAATATTTTACTACATGTCAAACATCTGTTTACTGAAATATTTTACTACATGTCAAACATCTGTTTACTGAAATATTTTACTACATGTCAAACATCTGTTTACTGAAATATTTTACTACATGTCAAACATCTGTTTACTGAAATATTTTACTACATGTCAAACATCTGTTTACTGAAATATTTTACTACATGTCAAACATCTGTTTACTGAAATATTTTACTACATGTCAAACATCTGTTCACTGAAATATTTTACTACATGTCAAACATCTGTTTACTGAAATATTTTACTACATGTCAAACATCTGTTACTGAAATATTTTACTACATGTCAAACATCTGTTCACTGAAATATTTTACTACATGTCAAACATCTGTTTACTGAAATATTTTACTACATGTCAAACATCTGTTTACTGAAATATTTTACTACATGTCAAACATCTGTTTACTGAAATATTTTACTACATGTCAAACATCTGTTCACTGAAATATTTTACTACATGTCAAACATCTGTTTACTGAAATATTTTACTACATGTCAAACATCTGTTTACTGAAATATTTTACTACATGTCAAACATCTGTTTACTGAAATATTTTGCTAACTCTCCTTGAAACAAACAAATGCTGCATCAGCAAAGAGCTCTACTGAAATGAAGCTGAAGGTTCAGATGAATGAAGCTGAAGGTTCAGATGAATGAAGCTGAAGGTTCAGATGAATGAAGCTGAAGGTTCAGATGAATGAAGCTGAAGGTTCAGATGAATGAAGCTGAAGGTTCAGATGAATGAAGCTGAAGGTTCAGATGAATGAAGCTGAAGGTTCAGATGAATGAAGCTGAAGGTTCAGATGAATGAAGCTGAAGGTTCAGATGAATGAAGCTGAAGGTTCAGATGAATGAAGCGTGGACTCCTGGTTCAGTGAGCAGCTGCTTCACATTCACCTGAAGCTCTTCAGATGTCTTCATCATTGTGCAGTCTGTAAAACATCTGGACTCTAAAACTTTGAAGCTCTAAAACACGTTGAAGTATCGAGCACTGACTCAAAGAAACTCTGAAGGAATTCAAGTTTTGTCTGTGTGTTCATTTGTCCTGTTAGCAAAATATCTTATGAACCACTAGACAGGTTGACTGAAACTCAGAAAGTTATCATTTCATGTTCAGTGACCTGTGGAGTCAGTCCATTCAAGATGGCCGCCACAGCTAAGTGACCTTAAACACAACTAGTTGTGAATAAATCAGTTCCATGGAGCTGAGATGTTGGAGTGGTAGTAGCTGGGAGTCATTCACAACACAAACTCTGAGTGCTAACACATCACACAATATTTGTTTTGGAACATTTACCACCTAAACAAATTGTGAATAAAAACTGAATGCAATAATGTAGAGATGGCAAATGTCAATATTTTATTTGTAATAGAACATAGATGACAGATCAAAAGTTTAATCTGAGTAAATGTAACATTTTAAAGGAAAAATATGTTGATTCAAAATTTCACAGTGTCAACAAATCCCAAAAAAGTTGGGACAAGTAGCAATAAGTGGCTGGAAAAAGGAAATTGAGCATATAACAAACAGCTGGAAGACCAATTAACACTAATTAGGTCAATTGACAACATGATTGGTATAAAAAGAGCTTCTCAGAGTGTCAGTGTCTCTCAGAAGCCAAGATGGTAAGAGGATCACCAATTCCACCATTGTTGCACAGAAAGATAGTGCAGCAATACCAGAATGGTGTTACCCAGCGTAAAATAGCAAAGACTTTTAAGTTATCATCATCAACCGTGCATAACATCATCAAAAGATTCAGAGAATCTGGAACAATCGCTGTGCGTAAGGGTCAAGGCCGTAAAACTCTACTGGATGCTCGTGATCTCCGGGCCCTTAAACGTCACTGCACCTCAAACAGGAATGCCACTGTCAAGGAAATAACAGAATGGGCTCAGGAATACTTCCAGAAAGCATTGTCAGTGAACACAATCCACCGTTGCCAGCTGAAACTCTACAGTGCAAAGAGGAAGCCATTTCTAAGCAAGCTCCACAAGCTCAGACGTTTGCACTGGGCCAGGGGTCATTTAAAATGGAGTGTGGCAAAATGGAAGACTGTTCTGTGTCAGATGAGTCACGATTTGAAGTTCTTTATGGAACACTGGGACGCCATGTCATCCAGACCAGAGAGGACAAGGATAGCCCAAGTTGTTATCAACGCTCCGTTCAGAAGCCTGCATCACTGATGGTATGGGGTTGCATGAGCGCTTGTGGCATGGGCAGCTTGCATGTCTGGAAAGGCACCATTAATGCAGAGAACTATGTTCAGGTTCTAGAACAACATATGCTCCATCTAGACGTCATCTCTTTCAGGGAAGACCCTGCATTTTTCAACAAGATAATGCCAGACCACATTCTGCAGCAATCACAACATCATGGCTACGTAGGAGAAGGATCCGGTACTGAAATGTCCAGCCTGCAGTCCAGATGTTTCACCTATAGAGAACATTTGGTGCATCATAAAGAGGAAGGTGCAACAAAGAAGGCCCAAGACGATTGAACAGTTAGAGGCCTGTATTAGACATGAATGTAGAGCATTCCTATTTCTAAACTTGAGAAACTGGTCTCCTCTGTCCCCAGACGTCTGTTGAGTGTTGGAAGAAGAAGGGGGGATGACACACAGTGCTGGTGAAGATTCTCAGTCATTAAGGACATGATAAAATCAGAAAAAGCGTTCAATACGAAACAACTGGACTTTATTTGTAACAGAAAACGTTTCGCCCTCTATCCAAAGGGTAAAGTCCCGTTGTTTTGTAATGAACGCTTTTTCTGATTCAGGGTTTAAAGCAACAATTAACCAATGGATTAAAAGGTGTTACCAAATTGTAACTGTTCACCACTAACTTTAATAACAAAGGCAGATCATAGTGGAAAATAAATAATATCAGTGACATTTACTGAAAAACGTTAAATACTATGACTGAGCAATAATTACAAATAATTTATTTTGTTAACACTAATTTCAGTAAGAAAGGCAGTCATAATAATAATAATAATAATTAATTCAATTTATAACGCACTTTTCATTACTGAAAATCTCAAAGTGCTACACATTTATTGAATGCTACACACATTCATAAACCGGTGGCGGCAGACTACCATGCAAGGTGCTTTCCAGTCCTACCGGGAGCAACTCAGGGTTAAGTGTCTTGCCCAAGGACACAACGACACATGGTGCGGGTCCCGGGAGTCGAACCGCCAACTTTCCGATCGGGAGACGACTGCCCTTACCACTACACCACGGCCGCCCGTGGCTAAATAAATAATGTAGTAATGTGAGAAATAGCAGCGATCTTTACTGTAGTACAAGTTACGTGAGCTTAGCACACAGTAAATAACAGCGATGTTTACTGTAGCAAAGATTAGCTTAGCTGCTGCAGCTATGAGGCACATCTACATGTATATTATTGTAATCACTGCAGTCACCAAAACTGTTATTAACATGAAGATTTGGACGTCCTTCACAAATCTGTTACTGGTTATATGCATCCATGGATTTAAAGCTGTGAAGCTCCTGTAAGGGTGGCTCCCTCTGTTGGTCTTGTCTTCATGTTTATGGCTCCCTCTGTTGGTCTTGTCTTCATGTTTATACTTGTTTAGCCTTCTTGTTTATTTTAGGTCCCCGTCTAGTACAATCTGCATATCTCCTTTAGGTCCCCGTCCAGTTTAGTCCTCATGTTTATTTCTGGTGTAGTCATGTTTTTAGGTCCCCTTATTATTATTTAGTTCAACCTAGAGTACTGTCACCCTGGTTTACCTCCCACGTTTCAGAGTCAGCCTTGTTCTGTTAATTGTTCCCAGGTGTTTGTCGTTACTCCCTGTCTTGTCTGTGTGTGTATAAATACTCTGTCTGCAGTCTGTTTTGTGTCGGGTCTTTGTCCCTGTTCCCTGATGTGTCGTGTCCCAGCTCCTTGGTCTTGTGAGTATGTTTAGTAGCTCCATGTTTCAGTGTTAGAGCTCCACGTTTTGTGTTAGTACTCCAGCCACAGTCAGAGCTGTATTAGTTTTGTTTGTACTGCCACGTCAGTATTTTGAGTTTGTTAATTAAAGTGTTTTGATATTTACTCGTGCCTCTGTGAGTCTACCTGTCTGCTCCACGGGACTCATCCCTCATCCCACATCAAACCGTGACAGAAAAGACCCGACCATTTTGAGTCCCGCAGACAGGTAATTCGGACTTACCCAGGGGCAGTGATGTCTGCGCCGGCTCAGAGGGAAGCCGCAGTCATCAGAGTCGGCGGGTTTCGAACTGAACCCGCTTGGAGCCGCCACGAACCCGGGTTGGAACAGTCTTCGTGTCCACCGCTGGTCGCGGAGCCAGCGAGGAGGAAGCGAGGTGATGGCCGCTCCGACCAGTTGAAGTCCTTCACTCCTGCACGAGCCATTTCGCTGTGGTGGGTGTCCGACGACGAGTCGGATTCGGACCCGGGGGGACTCCTGCCCGTTCCAGCTCCAGGGACACGGCGCCGCAAAAGGGGGCGGCGACCGACTAATGCACGCATTTCCGGGTTTCGGCCCGTTCTTCCCCTTCATTCTCCCACGAGGGGGGATTGTGGAACCCCCCACAACACGTCTGCAGGAAACACAGAGGCTCCTATACGCCACATAACCGAGAGGAAGCCTCTTCACAAGACTCGTACACAGCAGTGTTCGAGCTCCCACTCTGAGGAAGAGCATGCAGACTCCGACCCGGCCACAGGGGTCGCTGTGGGACAGAGTTCTGCGGCCACTCTCATCATACAGCAGATAAACAGACTGATTCATGCAGCTGTCAATAACCCGGACCCTCATTATAAATACAAGACTTACTCTATTATTGAAGATATCATTATTAACAATCCTTGTTTAAAACCTAACTCGGGTCTCTCTCAGATGTTGACTTTGGCTACAGCCCAGAAGGACGAGTCTGTTTCTAAGTGTGTGTCCCCAGCCTCCTCAGCCTCCTCAGAAGACGCTGCGTCTCCGGCCTCGTCCACAGAGGACGCTGCGTCTCTGGCCTCGTCCACTGAGGACGCTGCGTCTCCGGCCTCGTCCACAGAGGACGCTACGTCTCCGGCCTCGTCCACAGAGGACGCTACGTCTCCGGCCTCGTCCACAGAGGACGCTACGTCTCCGGCCTCGTCCACAGAGGACGCTACGTCTCCGGCCTCGTCCACAGAGGACGCTACGTCTCCGGCCTCGTCCACAGAGGACGCTACGTCTCCGGCCTCGTCCACAGAGGACGCTACGTCTCCGGCCTCGTCCACAGAGGACGCTACGTCTCCGGCCTCGTCCACAGAGGACGCTACGTCTCCGGCCTCGTCCACAGAGGACGCTACGTCTCTGGCATCGTCCACAGAGGACGCTGCGTCTCCGTCCTCGCCTGCAGTCTCGACGGTGGTCTCCTCGACTGCAGTCTCGACGGTGGTCTCCACGCCTCACGACGCTTCAATGCCAGATGACGTCTCAACGCTCGAAGGCGTCTCAACGCTCGTGGACGCCTCCGCCTCTACAGAGGGTCCCGGCGCGACGGATTCCTCCACCTCTACAGTGGGTCCCGATGCGACGGACGCCTCCACGTCGATGAAGGGTCCGCTCGCCGCTGACGCATCAACATCGATGGAGGGTCTTCTCATCGTTGACGCCTCCACGTCGATGGGTCCTCTCACCGTTGACGCCTCCACGTCGATGGAGGGTCCTCTCACCGTTGACGCCTCCACATCGATGGAGGGTCACGTATCCAGTCTCGAGGGGTCCCAGGAGGGATCCCCTCACGTATCCAGTCTCGAGGGGTCCCAGGAGGGATCCCTTCACGTATCCAGTCTCGAGGGGTCCCAGGAGGGATCCCTTCACGTATCCAGTCTCGAGGGGTCCCAGGAGGGATCCCTTCACGTATCCAGTCTCGAGGGGTCCCAGGAGGGATCCCTTCACGTCTCCAGTCTCGAGGGGTCCCAGGAGGGATCCCCTCACGTATCCAGTCTCGAGGGGTCCCAGGAGGGATCCCCTCACGTATCCAGTCTCGAGGGGTCCCAGGAGGGATCCCTTCACGTATCCAGTCTCGAGGGGTCCCAGGAGGGATCCCTTCACGTATCTAGTCTCGAGGGGTCCCAGGAGGGATCCCCTCACGTCTCCAGTCTCGAGGGGTCCCTGGAGGGACCCCTTTACATCTCCGGCTCTGGGAGGGTCCTGGAAGACTCCTCGCCTCCAGAAGGTCTCTCGCCTCCAGAGGGTCTCTCACCTCCAAAGGGTCTCTCGCCTCCAGAGGGTCTCTCGCCTCCAGAGGGTCTCTCGCCTCCAGAGGGTCTCTCGCCTCCGTCTCCAGAGGGTCTCTCGACGTCGTCTCCAGAGGGTCTCACAGCCGCCAGAGGTCTCGCAGCAGCCAGACGCCTTGCAGCCATACGCCTCTACACCGATGGAGGGTCTTTACGTCGATGACGTCTCGTTGCTTGGCGCCGCCGCGCCGCTTGATGGGGTTCCTGTTCTGGGTGGGCCCTGGAGGGTCCCACCCTCGTCTTCACCCATCATGGGGCCTCGTTTCCTGCGGAAGCTCCTGCTTGATGGACGGCCCCCGGGTCGCCCGCCTGAGGTGTCTCTGTGGGATGGACGGGCTCCCGGTCGTCCACCGGACGGGGTCCTGCGTGTTGGACGGTTTCCCGGTCGGCCACCTGAGGGGTCCTTGCCCGAGGTCGACATCCTGGCTTTGATGTTTGGGCGCTTGTTGGTTTTTTAGGTTTAGCCTTTTATGTTTAGCATTTTTCCCGGGTCCTGTTCCTGTCGGTTTTTGGTTTGTTGTCCTTGTGTTTTGTCCTTGTGTTTTCTCGTGCCCACCGTCCCTGCGGTTCCTCCCTCCGCCCGTCCTGTTTTTTGAGGGGTGTTCTTTGGGGCCGCCAGGGGGCGTCCTTGAGGGGGGGTACTGTAAGGGTGGCTCCCTCTGTTGATCTTGTCTTCATGTTTATGGCTCCCTCTGTTGGTCTTGTCTTCATGTTTATACTTGTTTAGCCTTCTTGTTTGTTTTAGGTTCCCCATTTAGTACAATCTGCATATCTCCTTTAGGTTCCCATCCAGTTTAGTCCTCATGTTTATTTCTGGTGTAGTCATGTTTTTAGGTCCATCCATCCATCCATCCATTTTCTTCCGCTTATCCGGGGTCGGGTCGCGGGGGTAGCAGCCTAAGTAGGGAGGCCCAGACTTCCCTCTCCCCAGCCACTTGGAGCAGCTCCTCTGGGGGAATCCCAAGGCGTTCCCAGGCCAGCCGAGAAACATAGTCCCTCCAGCGTCCTGGGTCTTCCTCTGGGTCTCCTCCCGGTGGGACATGCCCGGAACACCTCACCAGGGAGGCGTCCAGGAGGCATCCTAACCAGATGCCCGAGCCACCTCAACTGGCTCCTCTCGATGTGGAGAAGCAGCGGCTCTACTCCGAGTCCCTCCCGGATGACTGAGCTTCTCACCCTATCTCTAAGGGAGAGTCCAGCCACCCTGCGGAGAAAACTCATTTCAGCCGCTTGTATCCGAGATCTTGTTCTTTCGGTCATAACCCAAAGCTCATGACCATAGATGAGGGTGGGAACGTAGATCGATCGGTAAATTGAGAGCTTTGCCTTTTGACTCAGCTCTCTCTTCACCACGACAGACCGGTACAGCGCCCGCTTCACTGCGGACGCTGCACCTATCCGCCTATCGATCTCACGCTCCAGTTTTCCCTCATTCGTGAACAAGATCCCGAGATACTTAAACTCCTCCACTTGGGGCAGGACCTCCTCCCCGACCCGGAGAGGGCACGCTACCCTTTTCCGGCTCAAGACCATGGCCCCCTTAGGTCCCCTTATTATTATTTAGTTCAACCTAGAGTACTGTCAACCCTGGTTTACCTCCCACGTTTCAGAGTCAGCCTTGTTCTGTTAATTGTTCCCAGGTGTTTACTCTGTCTGCAGTCTGTTTTGTGTCGGGTCTTTGTCCCTGTTCCCTGATGTGTCGTGTCCCAGCTCCTTGGTCTTGTGAGTATGTTTAAGTAGCTCCATGTTTCAGTGTTAGAGCTCCACGTTTTGTGTTAGTACTCCAGCCACAGTCAGAGCTGTATTAGTTTTGTTTGTACTGCCACGTCAGTATTTTGAGTTTGTTAATTAAAGTGTTTTGATATTTACTCGTGCCTCTGTGAGTCTACCTGTCTGCTCCACGGGACTCATCCCTCATCCCACATCAAACCGTGACAGCTCCTCGTTGTAGGCACTCGTCATAGTCATTAAATAATTAATGATATCAGAGTAATCTTTCAACCAGTTGGCTGTGCCAACTGGTTGTGCAACACTGTGGGAGGGTGCTATTTATAAGACTGAGCTGAACACAGCAACTCAGACTGAGGAAGTCTTTCGGACGAAAGACGAAACGTTTCTACATTTTTTTTTTTGCTTTGTTTTGTTTTATTTTTTGAATGTCCAGAGGACCAGACTTAGCTTTTTTAGATTTTTCTACCTGGATTATTGAGCATGCATCAGAGGATATCAGAGTAACTTCTCTGTGACAACTTGTCTGCTTCGTCTGACACGATTTCTTTCTCCAACTCATAGGGGTCAACTCCGACCACTGCTATTTTTTGCAGATATCTAGCTCTTGCGTCTTGGTCAAGAGTCTGTAGTCTGTTTGCTCTCCATCTTCCTCAACTGTATCAGCGCAAGCGGAATTAAACAACCGTCTTCCGCTATGAATTATGGGTAGTGGCGCCAAATCAGGAATAAGGTGGATTCACAGAGGGCTGAGTGATATTAGCAATAACAGCATTGTAAAAGGGGGACAGTTGAACACGGAGGCCTCTGCCTCTGTTTAATGATGGACGGTTTCTTTTCACAAAGATGGCCTCCTTTACTCCTCTCTCAAACCATCGTTCCTCTCCATCAAGGATGTGAACATCTTCATCCCTGAAAGAGTGACCGCTGGGGTCTGGGTCTGGGTTCCTTCTTTTCACCTGAAGGCTGGCTGGAGACCTGTTTGGGTTTCGGATCAGTTAGGATATCCACATTTCTCTAGAGCCTGTTTTGTGTGTGATTTCTCTTCTGTCTGGCTCCTGAGTTAGTGGGGCCGCTGTCTGCTCTGTGATACAGAGTCCTGATGACTCCTAACTTGTGCTCCAGTATTTGCAGTTTGACTCCCATCACCCTCTGGAGCACAACAGTTTTATCAAATGAAGTTTGCACTGAAGTTGTAAGATTATTAACAACATCATCTAAGTCTCTGTTCTCTGATGCATTATTCTCCAAGACAGGGGAAAATATTGATGGAAGAGATTGTTTAAATTTGTGGTGTGTCGTGCTATTGCATAAAAAGGACACCAGTGGGCGCTCTGTGACTGTATGTTAAAAGATGCTGTATGCAGGTTAAATGTAAATGGTAAATGGAGCTTAGCCTTCCAGCCCCCTGTGAGGAGCCCCAAAGTGCTTTACAGTACCAGCCATCCACCCATTCATACACACATTTATACACCGGTAGCGGTAGCCTGCCATGCAATGCGCCATCCAGTCCTACCGGGAGCAACTCGGGGTTAAGTGTCTTGCCCAGGGACACAACGACACATGATGGGGGAAGTGGGATTCGAACCTCCAACGTTCCGATTGGGTGTCGGCTGCCACTACCACTGTGCCACGGCCGCCCCAGGGGTGACAGAGAAGAATGAAAGAGAAAGTAAAATGAGAAACTGAAGCAGATTCAAGTGTCTGCTTATTTGATCCATTAATGCAATATCTTGCAACACCACAACATTGGTGACGAGGATATTGTATCTATTTTTGTGCCTTTACCTGCTCCATTCATGCCGTGTCCGGGGGAACTAGCAATAACATTTCCGACATGGATAAAAATGTTTGAAAACTTCATGTTGGTGAAAGCAGCGTTGGGGGATGGCTGGCCTGATGCAATAAAGCACACGGTTCTACTTCATGCTCTGGGTGGTAGGTTGACTGAAGGCACAGTTTCAAGAGTTGACACAGTTGCTCTGTGGAAAGTGTTTTTGGTCTCTGCAGACCAAGGATTAGAGCTGTCATTTCTAACCTGAGCCCTGAGCCCGGCCCCACCTCACCTGAATTCGGGGCAGGCCGGGCCATGATAATGTGTTGGATGGGCGGGCCGGGTCAGGCTTTTAATTGGGTCAGGATCAGCCGTGATCCAATTATATGATAGCATGGCTTGCCATATTTTCACCAGCCGCACGCACCACCCCTCTCAGCTCTGATCTTCTGCTTTCATCCAGCCGCGTACATGCGGCCGACTACCCAAACAGGTAATATCCTGCAGACGTGTCAGAGCAGGGTCCCTGACTGAATAAATCAGAATGCAGGCAGAAGCAGGGATTAAATGATTTTTTACGGCATGAAAGGACAAACACCACCTCAGCTCCTATATTATGCACCTCTTATTCAGTTGCACGTCCCCGACGACAGGTGTATCCCAAAGCAGACGTATGTCAGAGATGTCCACGTGTCTGAGTAATTCAGAAGGATGCAGGCAGAAACAGAGTTTAAATGTTCTTTTATGGCCATGAAAGAACAAACATCCTCTCAGCTCTGTTCTTCTACCACTTCATTCAGTCGCACGTCTCCGACCGTTAATAACTCATTAAAAATGTTGGGTTTTTTTTCCGGGTTTGGACCTGTAATTACTGTTATTTCGTCTGGTCGGGTGGGGTTCAGAAATGATGACTATGGGCTGGGGCCGGGTCGGATCTAATTTTTTGGGCCCGAATACAACATTACTGAGGATCTTCCCAACCTGGAGAGGGCAGTCCATCATTTTCAGACTGAGAACTGGCCTCAGATTTAGAGGGTGATCCTCATCCCAGCTGCTTCTCACTTGGTGAACCGCTTCAGTGTGAGCTGAAGATCACGGTACAATAACACCATCAGGACCACATCGTCTGCAAATAGCAGAGGTAGAATCCTGAACACCCCATCCCGGCAATGTGAACAAAACACTCTCACTGCTTGTATAGAGGTTGAATAGCAATGTACCCCCAGGCTTATACCCATGGACCCCCCCCCCACCAATCACTTTCATCCATCCATGATGGATCCAAAAATAATGCAAAAATAGGGTCAGCTTGGGTTTCCTGAGCTGTCCCTTAGTTATGCTGCTATAGGACTGCTGGAGGACAAACTGACCACATCACTCTGCTACTGTCTTTACTTACTCTGCTACACCTGTTTTGTATTTGTAATGATTTTTTCTACCCTAAACATGTGTTTTTGTCTTTCAGGTACACCTGCCTACCTACATCTGGACCTACCATTCTCTGTTCGTTTGCTTCTCCTGTTCAAGCTCAGAACATGTGGTGGGAATAAACCTGAGCCACAAACCAAAACAGATTTTGGGCAAGAATCTGAAAAATTGACTGCTTTATTGTCGTCTTTGTATGCTTTTTTTACTTGCTTACTAGAAACTTGCTGAATCCAAATTGTAATCAACTTCAGGTAGCCTATACATCCCAAAAGATTTGTGCATAAAGCGATGAATTGTGACGTCAAATACTGAACCTTTATAATCCACCAGAGTGCACCATTTACTAATAATATATAGCAAGTTTACAGTGATTAATTATGCCTTATAGGTATTGCATGACTTCATAGCCACCCAGCTGCACATATA
>JBBPBX010008850.1:16457-26882 GCA_038048925.1 Garcialebias charrua
ATATATTTTTTTTATACAAAATAAAGACTTACAAAATGTTTATTTTGAAAATATGCCAAAAATATGTTTGTATTGTATTGTAGTAATAAATAAAAGTGACCCATTTGGATGATATTTTAAATAAACAGCACTCTACAATAAATAAACTATATGAACAATAATACAAATCTTAATAAATACAATAACAGTCAGAACCAGAACAATAAGCAGCAACAGACTGTTTACAATCTAACTAATCAAGTTTTTGTCCAGTAGCAGCAGTGTGGGTGTATTTGTCTTTCCTAGAGGACATAGTTGGTCATATGAGGCCCTCTGGTTCCCCCGCAGACTCCATCCCACCTCGTTTGTTTAAGGAGGTATTTTATACAATAGGACCAAGTGTACTCCAGATTATTAACTCCAGTCTTTCCTCTGGTACGGTACCTGAAGTTTTTAAACATGCATTTGTACGCCCTCTACTTAAAAAAACAGGCCTTGACCCCTCTCTCTGCTCCAACTTCAGGCCCATCTCTAATCTCCCTTTTATTTCTAAGTTATTAGAGAAGGTTGTTTACAACCAGCTGGTACCATTTTTAGAGGACAATGGTATCACTGAGCCATTTCAGTCTGGGTTTAAAGCCCGCCACAGTACAGAGAGTGCACTCTTAAGGGTTTCGAATGATATTTTTCTTTTAACAGACTCTGGCAAGTGTGTCGTTTTATTGCTTTTAGATTTGTCTGCTGCATTTGACACTGTTGACCACAGGGTTTTAATCTCTCGTCTTGAGCACTGTGTGGGCATCAGGGGTGCCGCCCTCAATTGGTTTAGGTCCTATTTAACCAATAGGAGTTTTTGTGTAAAAATGGACAATTTCATATCTTCCACTGCTCCTCTTCCACATGGCGTACCCCAGGGCTCCATCCTTGGCCCTCTTTTATTTGCTCTTTATTTACTCCCACTTGGCTCAATTTTTAGGAAACATGGCATTTCTTTTCATTTCTATGCTGATGATTGCCAGATCTACCTTCCCCTGGCACAAAACAATACACTCCAGCAACTCACACCCTGCCTTAACGATGTTAAGGCATGGTTTTCTCTAAACTTCCTTCCCGAGATACACTCATGCGTCCTCAGGTACGCCACCATACGCGCGCATTTTGTGCGCATGTGTTTTGCTGATATGCTTCAGCATATGTCAGAAACTATCAGCTTTCTAAACGCTCGCGTTCTCCTTGTTGTAATATGAGCAGCTGAGCACGGAGGGGACTCGCTGATTGGTCACTTGCTGACACGCCTACTGAAATGATTGACAGCCTTCAGTCAGCTGAAAGTGAAACCTCGAGAATGCATCATGAGCAGCTCGCTCAGACTTCTGCGGTGTTCTGATACGGTGTTTCTACTATATATGTTATAAAAAGTTCTCTCAGAAATAAAAATAATAACAGGGAGCGCTTTTCCTGCAGCACACAGCCCACCAGGGAATATTTAAAACATCGCGCACCCAGGTAGGACCTGAATTCATTCATTTCATTCATCGAGTGAACGGAGGAAGAAGCGGTTACTTGACTTTAGGCAAAAAAACAAAAGAAAAGGCCCGATCAGCGATAAAGAAGGGGAATTTATTTCATTTGTGTAACATACAAAACAGTCCGGCGCCGGGGAAGTTTATGGTCAGACACCGCGCATCGCGCACGCGGACGTAAAAAAAAAAGCTTTGCGCGTACATGCCCTGAGGGGCTACGCTTTTGCCTTGGCGTACGTACGCTGCGTATAGGCGTATCGTGAGGACGCTCGAGTGTATCTCGGCCTTAGTCTCAACAAGAACAAGACTGAAATCTTGATTTTTAGACCGAGTTGCTGTCCTTCCTCCAGCATAGACCTTGGCTCACTGTCTTTTTATCTCACGGACTGTGTCACCAATCTGGGGGTGAAGTTTGAGTCTGATTTTAAATTTGATAAACAGATCAGCAGTGTTGTTCAGAAAAGTTTTTATCAGCTTCGCCAAATAGCAAAAGTAAAACCAATCTTATCAAGACCTGACTTGGAGAAATTAATCCACGCTTTTATTACATCTCGTCTTGATTACTGTAATGCACTGTATGTAGGCATCAGCCAGACCTCTCTCGCCCGTCTGCAGCTCGTGCAGAACTCTGCTGCTCGCCTCTTAACCCAGACCCGTAGGCGTGAGCATATCACTCCCATCCTGGCGTCCCTTCACTGGCTCCCTGTGCACTACAGAATTCATTTTAAACTTTTGCTATTTGTTTTTAAATGCCTGAACAACCTTGCCCCACCATATCTGTCTGAGCTGCTTCAACCATACTGCCCTCCCCGATCCCTACGATCAGCTGATCAGTTGCTGTTGACAGTGCCTAAAATTAGGCTGAAGTTCAGAGGTGACAGAGTGTTTGCTGTCGTTGCTCCCAGGCTGTGGAACAACTTACCACTGAGTGTCAGACAGGCCTCCTCTCTTCCTGTTTTTAAATCTTTTAAAAACACACTTTTATACCTTGGCTTTTAACACGTGATCTTGTTCTTTTATGGCATTTTAATACACCTGCAGTGAGACTGGTATATGTATTTTTATTTTTGTATGCTGCTTTTGTTTTGTTTTTTATCGTTTTAGTTATCTTTTGTTTTACTGTACAGCACTTTGGCTAACCCTGCGGTTTTTAAAATGTGCTTTATAAATAAAGCTGATTGATTGATTGATTGTCCTCATTACTGTACTCACAACTTCTTGGTGGGACAAGTCCTGGAACAGTTCAGAGTTCAGTTCAGTCATCACACACTTCTTAGCTGCAGGTGGATTTCCCTGAAGTGGATAAGAGAGCAGCTACCTCTGTCACAGACTGGAAATAAAAAACAAGAGGTTAAAAAAAAAAAGTTAATAAGATTATGATTTAAAAAAAAAAGATTATTTAGATAATAATGGGGCCAAGATGGTGTAGTGGCAGGGCTTCCGACTTGGGACCCGAAGGACCCAGGTTCGAACCCCGGCCACTACACACCTTGGGGTGTCTATGAGTGCACACCTATTTCCCCAGCTCCCCGGGCGCTTTCTATGGCTGCCCACTGCACCACCTGGTGGTGGTTGGGTTAAATGCAGAGACGAATTTCGTCTTGTATGGGAAACATACACAGATGACAAAAATGTGACATTTATTTATTTATTTATTTATTTATTTATTTATTTATAAAAGAACAATACCTCTTGAACGGTTGAATCGCTCACTCTTCATCATCATGGCAGGGCTTTAAAGGTGCTATGTGTAACTTTCTGTAGAGTGCAGAACTTAGAAAAATTTTCAACAGGCAAAGCATTCTGATCCCTCCCCCTCAGAGCCATATATGGCTCTGCTCCCCCTGGCCCTGCTGAAATTCAAATTCAAGCTCTGTTTTTAATTGGCTGGTTACAAACTCTGTTTTTATTGGCTGTCATTGTCCTGGTCACTCTGTGTTTTTAGTGTTTTTATAAATGCTGATAGAGAAGCAAGGGGACTATAGTTTTTTTCAGAGATTACTTTGTCTAACATCAGTTTGTCAGTAGATAGTGACAGAGTGAAGAAATATGTTAAAAATATATTGTTTGAAAAGTTACAGACTACATTATCTTACATACCCCAGCTTTAATGAGCTCCAGGGCTTGTTGACAACATCAGTTAGTTTTTTCATAAAGAGCTGAACTTTTTGAAGTGTTGACGTGATGAATGTCTCATAGCGACGCTCAGCAACTTTAAACCCTGCGCATATAACAACATTCAGAGATTCAGAGATTAAAAAACTCATACAGCTTGTGTTATTGCTCTGGACCACTCTGATTACCTGATGAAGTAGTTTTAATGCAGCTCTTCGTTCACGTTCTGATGACATAGTTTCCAGCGCGTTCACGTTAGACGTGTTGCTGCTGCAGAGTCTTCATGAAACAACGTCCACACAAGCTGCGTGTGCGCTCGTCTTTTAACAAGAAAGCTATAACGTTCACAAACAGGAGACCGCACGAGATGCTAACGGCTGAATGCTGCGCATGCTGTAATAATATAGGTATAGATAATAGCTCCGTGCTGAAACGCGCCCAGGAAATTTTGTTCCACGGTGCATATATTCCCCTGTTAAGAACGTTTAATGAGTGAAAAAATAACCGAAACGGTACGCAGGTGGACCGAACCGAACGTGGTGTACCGGAACGGTTCGGTAAACCCATTACAACCGTTACATGCCTAATATATATATATATATATATATATATATATATATATATATATATATATATATATATATATATATATATATATATATATATATATATATATATACTATATAATTGTACAGTATTTTGTCAGAAATGTTTGAATATAGCAATAATCTCCTGGACAAAATGCATCATCACATCCAACACAAGTTTCATTCATGAAAAATTAAAAAAGATTTGACTCTAAAGGGAGAGCATGCCAGAGACACAAGGTCACGTGTTTCATGTCATGTCCAGCATGATGTCCAGCCAGGAAATGTAGACGATCACAGAGCAGGAACTAATGGAGAGAAATGTGTTTTCCAGTTACAGTACTTTGTTAAACGCTGTACAGGAAATGCGTAGGTTGGAACTTCAAAATAAAAGTATACAGTTATATGCATTATATAAATATCTTCAATCGTCTTGTCTCTTAAAATTAATAGGGTTTAGATGTTTATATAATGATTATTTTCCATGAGTTTCATTTCATTTGTAACTGGATACTAGACTTCTTAACAAACAGACCACAGTCCGTGAAGATCCACAACTTCTCCTCCTCCACCATAACCCTCAGCACTGGCTCTCCCCAAGGATGTGTGCTGAGCCCCCTTCTGTTCACTCTGCTCACATATGATTGTACAGCCACACTTCCAGGCTGTCATATTGTTAAGTTTGCAGATGATACAGCTGTGGTGGGCTGCATCACAAACAATGATGAGTCCAGCTACAGACAGGAGGTGGAGCACCTGGAGAGCTGGTGCAAAGAGAATAACCTTCACATGAATGTGAAGAAGACAAAGGAGATGATTGTGGACTTCAGGAGGAACAAACACACCCACGCCCCACTGAAAATGGGTGGGTCTGCAGTGGAAGTGGTCTCCAGCTACAAATACTTGGGTGTACACTTGAATGATAACCTCAGCTGGAGCAACAACACCACCAGCCTGATCAAGAAAGGTCATCAGAGACTCTACTTCCTCAGACGGCTGAGACGTGCTGGTCTGAGCAGCCCAGTTCTCACCTCGTTCTACAGGTGTGCAGTGGAGAGCGTCCTGTGCTCCAGCATCAATGTGTGGCATGGAGGCTGCACAGTTGAAGAGAGGAAAGCTCTACAGAGAGTGGTGAAGGCTGCACAGAAGTCTGTTGGAGTCAGACTCCCCACCATCGCGGACGTTTACACCTCCAGGTGCAGGAAAAGAGCCACCTGCATCATGAAGGATCTCACTCACCCAGCACACTCGCTCTTTGCCCCACTCCCCTCAGGACGGAGGTTGAGGAGCATCAAATGTAGAACCACTAGACTGAGGAACAGCTTCTACCCTGAGGCTGTCAGACTCATGAATAAATAAATAACAAGAATAAACACTGCAAAATATCACATCATGTTGATGCTGATCTGTTTCTTGTTGCTGCGTTTCACCTGTGACCATCTGCTCATAATGACTCATGTTCGTGCTGCTGTTTATAACGATGTTTTTCTACTACATTAGGGCTTAGAGTATTACTAGCTGATGCTTCTCTTAGTTAATCCTAGAATGTTATTACTGTTTTTCTCTTGCATTTGTTGTTTCTCTTGTAGTTGTTGTTGGATGTAACTGGGACCCCGTGTACATAATTTCGTTTTCATCACATGTACTACATGCGGTGCAAATGACAATAAAGACTCTCTGACTCTCTGACTCTGACTCTGACTTCAGTCTGTTCTATGGTTCATGAGAAATATGGTAATAGGGTTGATTGAGTATTTAATGCCAAAGTTTCAAGGGTGTTAAGAAATAAGTGATGCTTTGAGAGTACTTCACCACAACAAAACCAAATTTTTGGTCATTTTGTGCTAAGCAGTGATCTGTCACAGCCATTTTACATTAGGTTAACAGTTGTTACCAAAATGCTGAAAAATACAATACAATGGCAATAAATTAAAGAAAACAAAAAAATATTTAAAGCATAAAAAAATATATCAAACACAAAATTAAACACTAAAATCACACATAGTCAAAAATCAGATTTGTTTTTAAGAGATTTAATTCCACAAGTTAAACAAATGTAGGTTTTTCCAGTCAATAGCTCCTGAAAGTGTCACTCAATTCTGAACAGTTCATGAGATATTTTGCGTTTGTTAGTGCTCATAATGTGTGTTGAGGATGACTTTCTGCAGCTACCACATTTAATATTAGCACAACAGTTATATGCTGGTGAAGATTCTCAATCGTCCAGGACATGATAAAATCAAAAAGGTGTTCAATACAAGATCAACTGGACTTTATTTGTTGCAAAAGACGTTTCGACTCCTATCCAAGGGGCTTTTTCAATTGAAATAAATAAAATAAAAACATGAATTTGAAACAAGAACTAAAACATAAAAGTAGTTTACCGGTACTTAATAACGTGGAATTAAACCCAAATCAAAACAACGTCGCTGCAGATGTTTCATTTACAATTGAGGGTGGTGAGGTTATAGAGTGATTGAGGTCAAGTTCTTGGGTGTTGTCATTGATGACAAACTGACTTGGAAACAACATATAGATTCTGTAAAAATGAAAATATCTAAATCCATTGCTGTACTATAAAGTCAAGGACCTATTAAATGACAAAGCTTTGCATTTGTTGTATAACACAATCATTGTTCCACATTTAATTTATTGAATTGATGTTGGGGGAAAGCATGTAAAACTATTACAAAACCTATTTTTGTATTACAGAAAAGAGCTGTAAGGATTATTGCAAGAAAACATTACCGTCATCCATCTAGTTTTTTTTTAAAAATTGAAACTACTGAAGTCCCATGATTTGGTAGCCTGGTTAAAACCAGACCCTTGTACTTCACTTCGCTTTGTACTAGGCGAAGTGAAGTACAAGGGTCTGGTTTTAACCAGGCTAATGATTTGGTGGATTACCATATTTTAATGGTGATTATAAAGCTTATAACAACTCACTACCTTTAAATATTCAGACACATTTTGTTAAAAGATCAAGCTGTTACAATCTAAAGGGAACTGATGTATTTGTAAAGACACAATATAAAACTAGTTTGAAGGGACGGTCTACCTCAGTCCAGGGAGTTGGATTGTGAAATGACTTGAGTGTGATGNCAATTCAGCATTTATTTATACAGGCTTGTCTTATTGCATTCAGTTGTTCAATCCAATTGCCTTAAAGTTGTGCTCAAAAGTTTACATACCCTGGCACAATTTGTGATTGTTTTGTAATTTTTCAGAACACAAGAACAATATATTTTAGAAATCTTTATTTCACTCATGGTTAGTCGTTGGGTGAAGCCATTTATTATCAAACAATTGTGTTTTCTTTTTTTTTTAACATCACAATAACAACATACAATACCCAAATGATCCTGATCAAAACTTTTCATACCCTTTTCATACATCAGGGTGTTTCTGAGGTTGGCTTGAAACACAGCCGTGAAGTCTACCTATGGGACAGATCTGGATGGCAGGTATTGAATGAGGAAGTCCTCTGGATGGGGGACGAAACGTTTCTCACTTTAAGTAACTGGGGCCTCATGTATCAACCATGCGTGCGCACAAAAACATTGCGCACGTCACTTTCCACGCAAAGTGGCGTATGTATCAAATCTGATATGAACGGGAATATCTGCGCTTCCACGTACAAATCCACGGCTGCTCCCCTGCTTGCGTACGCACGTTTCTGTGGTTATATTTCCTTTGGCGACACTTACAGGTGATTCTGAGAAACTGTGTCCATGATGTGAAAACAATCATTAATCCCACCAAACACACATGATTAACGATTATTACATCCACATGGACGCAATTAGATGAGTGGATATAAAAGCATGCGCCAAATAGTGGCAACGATATTGACAACACTGAGATGTGATTTCTTTAAATAAGAAGTTAACCAAGCTGTACCAATATGCCTACGTTTAGGTCAGTGTGTAGAGCGCCTGCCTTTAGTTCCAAAGGTCATGAGTTCGAATCTCGCATGGTACAATGTTTTTTTTTTCGTTCCAGATTTAAATACACATGACAACTATTTACAAAACAAGAAATCGTCTGCTTCCTTTCATTTCATGTATTGTTCTATTTCTTGTTGTTTCATTAAATAGTTTTCCTGTGTTCTTTAAATCTGGAATAACAAAATAAAAAAAACGTTGTACCATGCGGGAGTCGATCTCAGGACCTTTGGGACGAAGGGCGAGCGCGCTCACCACTAACCTATACAGGCATATAAGAGCAGCTTGGTCAACTTTTTATTTAAAAGTGGATGGTTTGTTTTGCGCTGCGCGTGCCAAATAAAGCCTTTTTCCGTGCTTCTCTGCCTCACTCAGAAGTGATTCCTGTTCACAGTCCGTGAAGTTCCTCTTTTTTCCACGTTCCGACATGATTTGCAATGGAGCAGAGACGACATTCCTGTCGTGCATGGCATATTTGAATGACTTTGCATATTCATACGGAGGCGTGTCAAAGGCGGAGTCGGCCACTCTCTCATGTGCGCTGAATTCCACGTTGATTGTGTTGTACATAAGGAATGTGCGTGGATTCCGGTGTACGCACAGTTTGATAAATCTGGATTTTTTTTGTGCGTGGACACTTTTCTGGATTTGTCCGTACGTGACTTTTCAGTAAGAAATCTACGCAAGTCTTTGTACATGAGGCCCCTGGTCCATATTATATAATTTAAACTTTTGTTTTCATACCTTAGTTCTTAATGCCATGTATTTCCTCCTTTAGCATCAATGACCGCTTTAAGTCATTTGTGATAGTTGTGGATGAGACATTTTATCTCACAGCAGCTCAACTTTGTGTGTCTCAGGAATATCTGATGCTGATTGTGCTGTCCCATCTCTGTCAATAACTGAAAATGTATTTGTAAGTTTGCTTAACATACTTTTTAAGACACTTGACTCTTTTAAAGAAAAATAAATAGTTGCCTATTCAGTATTTACCCTTACAGTCTGCTGTCTGTATTTTTGGGACATGTTGAAAAATGCATGGTTGCAATATTAAGCTTTTTAAATGACTGTGCAATCAGTTGGTCAGAGTCAGAGTCAGAGTCAGAGTCAGAGAGTCTTTATTGTCATTAGCACCATGTAGTACATGTGATGAAATGAGATTATGTACACAGGGTCCCAGTTACATCCAACAACAAAATGTAAGAGAAAAACAGTAATAACATCTGGGATATGAACTAAGAAAAACATCCAACTAGAAATACACTAAGCCCTAGAGTAATAGAAAAACGTCATTACAAACAGCAGCACGAACATGAGTCTTTATGAGCAGATGGTCACAGATGAACACAGCAACAAGAAAACAGATCAGCATCAGCATGATGTGATATTTCACAGTGATTATTCTTATTATTTATTTATTCATGAGTCTAACAGCCTCAGGGTAGAAGCTGTTCCTCAGTCTAGTGGTTCTACATTTGATGCTCCTCAACCTCCGTCCTGAGGGGAGTGGGGCAAAGAGTGTGTGTGCTGGGTGAGTGGGGTCTTTCATGATGCAGTTGGCTCTTTTCCTGCATCTCAAAGTGTAAATGTCTGTGATGGTGGGGAGACTGACTCCAACAGACTTCTGTGCAGCCTTCACCACTCTCTGCAAAGCTTTTCATTTTGCAGCTGTGCAGCCTCCATGACACACATTGATGCTTGAGCACAGGATGCTCTCCACTGCACACCTGTAGAAGGATGTGAGGACTGGGCTACTCAGACCAGCTCGTCTCAGCCATCTGAGGAAGTAGAGTCTCTGATTACCTTTCTTGATCAGGCTGGTGGTGTTGTTGGTCCAGCTGAGATTATTATTCAAGTGTACCCCCAAGTACTTGTAGCTGGAGACCACTTCCACCACTGATCCACCTATGTTCAGTGGGGTATGTGTTTGTTTGTTCCTTCTGAAGTCCACAATCATCTCCTTGGTCATTTGGAGGAAGTACTCACATCATTGCTTTTTGTTGAAATATTGCTATCTGGACTTTACTGTCGTCTGTCTTAAATGGCTTTCTTGAAAATGAGTCATCTTGACTCAATTATACTAATCTGTATAAATAAAGGTTGAATATCATCATGTAATTTGAACACTACAATCAATATAATTTAGGTTCAAACATAGTTATGAATACAGAAGAGCCCATATAGTTACTTCTTATTTTGTCTCTTTTACATCTTCAATTCAACTTTATTGGCCATAACATTCAATAAAATTGAGATTTGTCATCTAGGTTTTATTTA